>JXSR01S060447.1:77721-109648 GCA_000969725.1 Ophiothrix spiculata | reverse complement strand
ACACATTTCAACATAATATTGCAATAATTGCAATAAACAGTTGTGTTACCTATTGTCCATAGAACCCATCAAGATAGGACACATTTAAAAATTTTCTCAATGCAGTTTTACCCCAAATAAGGGGGTTTTGCTCCCTAAGAAATATTCAATAAAAATTAAAGAGGAATTTGTCAAAAATCAAAACAAAAACAAATTGCGTTTGAAATAATTTAGGTTATTGTGTGTGGCATTTAAGTGTTTCATAAAAATTTTGATCAGTGTCATTTAAATTTAGGTCATTTGCACTGATTCAATGCACAAAAACAGTAGTATAAGGCTGCTTGCTACAATATAAATTTACATTATTCACTATACGCTCATGGGAAAGCACCCATGTTATTTTGTGATGAGGATAATCCCTGTCAAATATGAGTGGCTCCCCTTAAGAGTGTATAGCGAATACCATATACTTCTATTTGATCACAGTCTTACAGATGATATTCTTATTAGCTACACAAATGTTAAATATGGCAGCTATTGGACTAACTGAGATCAGGCACTGTCTTTTGAGGCATAGTGAGAGTGATTACTCACCATCACTCTCCTTAAATGAAGCTGAGGAGAGCTATTTATCACTCAACCACCATTGGCATAAACAATTGCATGGCAGAATATAAATGATACAATTCCTTGCAAATTATGTCAAATCACTCTCCCACAGCTCACCTAAAAATATGGAGGAGAGTGATTTGCAGCTCGCCTGGCATTTTTCAAAAGAAAGTCCCTGTGAGATGTGGAAAGACACTATTCAGTTATGTCAATGCAGAAGGAGTATCTTTAGCAGAAATGTAACTACAGACAACATAACATTACATCAGCATGAGGTCAAACATGAACATTTTATTTCAAAAGTTCTGTTCTTGTATACAACAATACAATTTATTATCATCATTATTCAAGGAAACAAATCAATAATTATTAGTTATTAATTTATTACATAAATAGAACCTCTATTTGCAGAGTGTAGTTTCTGCCCATTTGAGGAAAATACAAAATGTGTCATCAAAGGATTTCCGTGTCATGTGAATTTCCCCCAAAAAAATTGTTTCACTGTAATTAACACAATTTTCTGACCCTATTCATGATTTCCAAGCCCCACCAAGGTATTTCAGTTCGGCGGAACTCACAATTCTGATACCTATCCGAATTCGGATACTCCGTATCACAATTCTGATACCCGTATCCGAATTCGGATTAAAAACAGCTGAAACGGGATATCAGCTGAAATGAATATTCAGCTTCGCCGCGCACTAGACAGGTATGTATAAAAGTCAATAACATTATCATCATTTGTCCTTTAAATTCTAAGAAAGTATTGGCCAAATTATTTTGCCTTCTGTGATACGACATGATTCGAAGCTGTTCCGCTGGAATTGCACAGATGAAAATGACATTTCCACAGATACATTTATCATAAATGCAAGAAAGATGTTCTACATGTACTTGCCAGCTTGTGCCATCGATTTGTTTTCTGCGCCACGAGAGGAGTATCCGAATTCAGATACCCCTCCATATCCTTATTCAGATATGGGTTTCAGTGATACGGGTATCACAATTCGGATACGAAATGTGCGTGGGTATCCAAATTTGGATACGTATCCGAATTGTGAGTTCCGCCGAACTGATTTAGGAATGCTCATAATGGTAATTCATTACCAAACCTCAAAGATTCAAAGGGTAACTGTGAAAATATATCAAAACTATGAGTACAAGCAAAACTAAATTGATATCCAAATACAGCAATTACAGTTTCATACATAACACCTTCTCCTTATTATATGTGGCTGCATGCTCACCAAAACCTCCAATAAAGTCGAACATAATCTATTTATGGATCTGCTATGTTCATATCATTCAAAATATCAGTTTTCATTTCAAGGTAAATGTTGTTATAGAAATGTACATAAAATGCAAACTTGGACACCCATTTCTCAGTTTTATGAATCATCACTCCACTTCTAACTGTAGTATGAACTATCCAATTACAAGTTTTAAGCTGATGATATAGTAAACTTGAATCTGCAATAAATTGAAATTGAGAAAGGGCCAACTTTAGTGGAGATTCAAACACAGCACAACAAAATATTCTGATTCAATATATCGAGGGTTGACGGCCATATGTGACTGTCCATCCCAAAACAGCAGTAAATGCCAGCTCTTGTCATTTTCATTCTTTTAATAATTTGCAAAGACATTGCTTTAAGGATTAAAATGACACCTTAATGAACTTCACACGATTTCCAGAAGTCAAGTTATGGTCCATCAAAGGTTGACGGGGAGTAAAACGTATAACGTATATTTTGTAGATAAACGCGTTCAAAGATCAGTAAGCCCTATATTTTCTGTTGATCGTCTTAAAAATATGCACATTTATTTCACATTTCCTATCATTTTCTTGAAATGAAACTTTGCTGGTATTTTGAAATAAGCACTAGAATTGTGAATCTGTCAAAAAATCAATTTCGGCAAATTAGGACCTTGACATGTATTTTCACCTGTAGCGCAAAATGAAGTTTCTTGCATTTACTGCTCATACGGGCTGGATGGACACATATTTGCACAGGCATCAAAGAGCCATAAGGCTGTATTTGAGCAGGCAGCAAAGGTACAAATACACCTTGTGGCTCCTTGTTGCCTGTGAAAACACGGCCTTGTGGCTTTCAATCCTCGATATACTTCATGGACTTAAGTACAAACCAAATTATGCAAAATTATGCAGCATTTATGCATAAATATGCAAACTTGCCCATATACACTTGCCAATGCTTGATACACAATTTTTATGGGGCAATTACGCAGTAATCTAGGTCCGCACTTATAGGTTTATGGAGTATATGGATAGTCCTTATCATGCCTTTCACAAGACTGCTGAGTTTTAATATTTCTTTTTTCCTCAAAACGTGTTGATTTAGATATTCAAGCACGCTACAGAGTTGTTCATCGCAAATCAACAACATTGCATCCATGTGTCTGCTTTAGCCACCCAAGCGTGATAAAAATACGCCGACGCATTGGATGCAGAGTTGTTGATTTGCAGTGAACAGCTCTGTAGTATGTTTGAATACCTTTCAACAATGAAAGTCTTCCTGAAAATGTATAAATTAAATTCTAAATGTTTTCAATTTAACAGATACTCATTTTCATAAAAATATTTAGCAGAATCTGAAGCAAAATGCTAGTTTTTAAATGTTCGTTGCTTTGTCGTTTGTCTGTTCCCAAGTCCGAGTCTTTGCACATACTCAAGTTCTCGACGTGTGATGAACAATGCGTACTGCGTAAACTTACCTCTGTGTACGCTGTACTGTGCATGATGCGCTTATTTAAATATCAAATGTGGATTCATCACAAATCAACAACAGCATGCTCCCGTATAAGAAGATACAGTGAGTTGTTGATTTGGTATGAATCTGTTAAGTCACATATATATCACACAAAACATTGACTGGAGTTGTAGTAATTCTAGAAATAGATATAAATAATTACTGCTCTTGTTACAATAATTCTACACTCATCCTAAACCAAATTCAAGACATGATTTAACAAGATATTCAATACAAATGCAAAATATGGTCATTGTTTTGACATAACATTTATTCTAAAAAATCAAAATTGTCAAGATATAATAACATGTAATCCCAGCTGATATGGGGTAGAAAGTTTTTTTTTTAAATCCAGAAAAGCACCTGTAGTAAGCTTATCTTTGTAGGCATACATAGCCTGTCATGTTACATCAATATCTTGATAATTTATCATTTATGTGTGATAATAACAACAAATTAGAAAACAATGGTTTGTCATAACAATGACGGTTTACAAAATATTTCAACATAGGAGTTGTTGGCAAGAGCTTCAACCAGTCTAGAAGTTTGCCCTCTTAAAATAATTTACTCAACATGGCCCTCTCTGTACCACACATACACACACAACCACTGTGAATCATACCCAAAACATTATCATATTCAAAAATTTGTTTCTACCATATTTGAAAACTTTTAGGATTCTATTCAAAACCCGTTTTCAAACATACATAATTATTATTTTCATAGAATTCAACATGGTAGTTCAATTATTCAGCCTCCAACAAAACATAACATACAATCTGCTCAAGATCTAATTTCATATCAACATTTTTTGAAATATTAAGGAAAGACAAAACTACCATCAGACCTAGAAATAATGTATACTTTCTGAACACAATTTCAATTCCAAAGAAAACTTTCGCATATCCCATCATGCAACCTGCTTTGCATCCAGATTACAGGGAGTATACTACCCTTTTTAGCAATGCTAATAATTTGTCAATTTCTTACACTCTTTGAAATATAAGTCATGTTTTATTTATGTTTAAAAAGTGTTTATATTGCCTTTTCATTCATTGTTATCTTCTTGTACTTGAAGGCAATTTTATTGGTCCTCGAGCACCATATAGTACTTTGAAATGAATATACCACAGTATACACTGGAAGCATCAATAAGTTGGGGTTGAATTAGATTGCAGTCGGGATAGGCAAATGTTGTTACTTTAGGCTAAACAATAATTTATTGGACAATCTAAACAAAAATCCATATTGCAGGGCACATTACTTGTAAATGCAACCCCACTATGTATTTTTGTTTATTGTCATATCTAATGGGTGATTTTAACATTAGCCTTCTATAATCCCTCCCTACCCTGACCTTTACTATAAACAAAACTTCATAGTAAAGGGCCCATTTTTATCAATGCAACACCTACCATGGATTTTTGTTTAAATTGTCCAATAAATGTTTGCTTTCCCTTTAAGAGCTTTTCTTCTCTCAACACATAGTCTAGTTTGCTTTTATGTAGTTTTCTTCTTAAAGCCCTTTAGACTTTATTTTTGGTTTATCACCATCCACCTGCATTATAAAATCACCACTGCCTTAAGTTTTCAAGAATCTTCAAAAAATCATCATTTACCTTAATTGGTCCTTTTCTTTTTTTTCTTGTTGATTTATGACTTTTAAATGTCTGAACCGGGCATATGATCTAAAAGTATTATCGTAACAACACTTACATCTTACCTGTAGATGTGGATTTAGGTCTTTCATTTTAAAGTAAATGTAGAAATGAAATTTGTCAAAATAATGAATAATGAACAAGTTTTCTCATTTAGCGCTGAAACAAATGTTATGATAAACCAGAACTTAGTTTCAAGGGCCTTAAAACCCAATCTCTTTATGTCTTGCTTGAACAAAGTACAACACAAAATTTTAAATATTGGTTAGACTAAAACTCTGATGATGCAAAATGACAACCAGGGCCCATATTCATGAAACACCGCTAACTCTACTTGGCTGCTAACCTATTGTGTACCTGTCAAAATTTGACAGGAAGACAAAGAGTTAGCAGCCAACTAGTGTTTCATGAATATGGGCCCTGGTTTATTGCACTGTGGATTTTATTCTATGTGTTTAGCTGAATTCATACTAAATGCAAACACAAACACAATTCTAATCATTTTCAAGTTCAACCCAAATGACACAACTGAATTCACACTTAAGATGCAAACAGACTGCGGTAGCAGTCAACATGAAAACGCGATGAAAGTTCAGATTGTCTCAACTTGATTTACGTTACCGAAAGTGGTGTTGCATTTTGATATTGATCTATCGGATCTGCTCAAAACTCTCACCACATGCTTGGAGTGTGTGCATTTGTGTCGAATGTGAAATCGGCTTTAGAAAGAGCTGAATGATCACAAATATATATGTCATTGATATAGTACAAATAAACAAATTAACAAAAGCTCAAAGTGTGTAACATTCTGTGTTTATACATTTTGTTTTATGTGTGTGTTCAAACAACAAATTCAATTGATCACTTGTTAAATTTTTCACTCTGGAGTGCCGCTCACAGCAGCTCACAAAAGTGTACATGATTGGCCGGAATTAATTTTCAGCGCAACCTTTTAAAGTATCTGTAAAAAAAAGCGAAGAAAATCGGAATTCAGACTGTAACTGCCTGATATAAGGAGGTATCTAGTGCCATCATTAATTTTGGCAAAAAGAATAATCCTGGTGAATACCTGCTTTCCATCCAAATATTCAAAGTATTTGAAAAAGAAATTCCAGAGGGAAAGAGTTATGCTTCACATGATGTATTAATATTGTACACTTGCACTTGTGTATTGCATGCAATTCAATGGAGTGTGTGTACAGCTTGCCGTCCCGATATCAGACAAAGTTCATATTTCAGCCTGATATATACCATACTTATTTGCTAGTGAGATGATAAGTTTGCATAAACTTACAACAGGACAGTAATTCATAGAAAATAAAATAATAAGAAAAACAATCATCCCGATATTATGATTTTGTCCCGCTATTTCTAGTCCCGCTATTGCATCTGCTTCGTCCAACAGTCCTGGTACATGGTATATCTGCATGTACAGCAAGTTTTCTTTGAAAGTATAGGTCAATTTAACAGACAAACAAGTAAAATTTGCTTCTGTGTTTTGTACAAACAACAAAATCAAGCAGATTATTTTTCTTAACAATCATATCATAATCATCCTTGTTTATAAAATAAGATTAGTGACAATTCTTGATCCTGAAGATTCACTACAAAATTTTAAAAATCTCCTGCGAAGTTGTCTGATAATTCACAAGTCCAAATCCAGAGCGCAGTGCATTATATCTTAACAACTGTACATGATGAAGTCAGTAATTTATCTGTAAGTAAATGTTTTACCAATATTTAGTTCATCTACTAATGTTACCCATTATGACATCATAAGTCATAACCAGAGTCCTCTCACATATTAACATATTATGCGAACAGACATCAATGAATGAAATAAACACCTCACAAAAGATAAGTGAACACTTAGTCTGACCCCCGTAAATCCAAGTAAGAGCCCTCAAAGTCCAATGATATTGACATATATGAAAAATATGGAATCTCAGCTAAATCTTTTGTGAGGTGTTTATGTTTGTACACAGTTATTGGAGTCAATGGAGATATGACTTTCTTGCACTCACATGAGTTTTTATAGGGGAATCGGGATTCGCCACCATTTTGATTTGACTGCCATGTAAATCCTATGCGAAGGCGGCCATCTTTGATTGTCGCTCATGGAGGGCGAGTAGTTGTACTTCTGGCATTTTACAGCTCTGCATACCACATCTCGAGAGTCTTCTAAACAGATTAGGGGGAAAATTGGCGTACTTTGATTGGACCAAGTCGTAATAGATGCTTTTTGAAACGCAGACACGGTTTGCGCGTTAAACAAAATGTACACGCTGTATATGCGTCAAGTTAAGATTAACGCGATCTGCCTGGATATCGGCCAAACTCTGAACTTATCCGGAGGTACAATAACTCTGCTCCATGAGCTACACAAGATGACGGCATATCCCGTTTCCCCTATAAAAATTCCTTGGATTGTACAGAGATATTTGCTTAAGGCCTAAAATAACAAAATGTTGACTTGCCCTTTAATGGTGAAATTGATGGTCGGTCAGTCGGATCTTTTTTTTTCTTGAAAATTGGCCAAGAAAAACAGTCTAAAATAGTTTAAATCAATTTTGTGTGTTATATTTATTCAAGACTTATGTTTGTTTCATGCAAATATATAACATTTTTAAACATTGTTGTAAATTCAACCCAAATATCATGCTATTTTCACCAAATTCACTGTTAAGATAAGCAAAAGTTCACCAAAAAAAAAAGCGACCCTAAATTTGGCAAATTTTGGGTCGGTCGCAAAGGGCAACTCGACAACTTTTTTTAGGCCTAATATACGTTGTGAATGTATGTTGACCAGTACTGATGTTGAGTATTATAAATACATTTCTGCATGCTTGATACTTTCAATGGACTCCACTGACAAACAAGATGAAGGAGCCTTTTGGCAAGTTGTGCATGGTTTACACACAGAAATTAAACCACTCAGATCTCAATGGTATTTGCCACTTCTCCTCACAGTGGCATTTGCAGGAATGGCGAGAAGTGATGTATAGACGCCACATTGGCATCACAGTGGCTTCAGTCCTATACCTCTTAACATTACGACAGGTACCACTGTGGGCACAGTGGCAAAGGGCATATACCATTGATATTCTAAGTGGCATCATTTCCTGTGTGTGGATGGTACACTGGCGGTCAAAAGCGCACACTTAAATACGGGCAAAAACTTAATTACTATGTAAGACGACCAAAAATTCATGTTTTTTATAGGTGTCATATATGTATCCAATATAAATAATCTATGTTTCCTCTAATATTCATTCTTCCATGACCATAAAAATGGCCGATTTCCTAGACCATTATCAAATAAACCACACACACACATTTCGATATGTACCTATGTAGTTTAGTATTCAATGCTGGTTATCACAGTGTAACCGTAAAGAACATTTTCTGGTTATAAGTTTTCCAACAAATGTGCAGTTATGTATTTAAACTCTGTTTTTGAATGTGCAGAAGAAAGTATACAGTATGTTGAGCATGCCATATTTTCAAATGTGGTGAATGCAATTCCTGGTGAGTTCTTCAGATCTATGTATGTAAAATATAAAATCTGAAAAAATGACGCAAATGATGAACGGTTCTTGAGATATGGCTGATTAAAGGTTTTGTGCACTAACACTTTTGAAAGCCAGTGTATATTGCATTACGAGAAGATTTTGAAGTTCCACAAATCAAATCAGCTTTGTTATTTGTCAATTTGGGACTCAGGAGAAAAGTGCTCCTCTTCTGGATGTGGTGACCTGGTCAGCATTTATAAAGACAAGGACCCACATTGATAAGCATGCACAATTATTAATGAAAAAATAAATTTTCTTGAACAAAATCAAGAGAGATATTTCACAATTTTTCTCCTCCAAGATTGTTGCACTACGATGATCCCCATCCTGTGAAACATGATTCTCGTCCAAAAATTTTCTTGTGATGTTTTTATCAATACAGTCAAATCACTTAACATTATTTTTCTCAAATGTACTACGATGTATTTGTCCATATGGTCAAGTCATTTCATCATATATCAGTACAGTGGTTAGATAATGGTTGCCACTACCTTAACCCTTAAACATACATGATTTCTGGTAACATTCATTGTGGTATTTTTGTCCATATGGTCAAGTCACTTCATCACATGTCAGCACAGGGGTTAGACGGTGGCTGCCACTGAAATAACCACTTAACATTATTCTTGTGTAAAATACTTTGTGATGTTTTGTTTTCCACACAATCAAGTCACTTCAGCACACAGCTAAGATGCCCATCATGGTAATGATTCCCTTAACTCACATGATTATTGTGTACAATTTTATATATTTTATCCATATGGTCAAGCAACTTTACCACATATCAACACAGTGTTTAGATGCGGACTACTGCTACAATAACCCCTTAACATTGCTGAGTAAAATTCCTTGATGTTCTTGTCAGAGAGTTTGTTGTGAGTTCAGTGATTTCACCACATATCAGCACAGTGATTGAATGGTGAGAAGCAGCACATGCTCCAGAACACGAGGGGCAGCAGGCCGATCACAAGAGTTAACCACGTCACTGCACTTATCTGACCGGTTGAACCGTTACTGCAAAGACACAGAAAAAGAGAGAGGCAGAAAACGTTAGTGATTTGTTAGTGGAGTAGGTCGGAATTGCATTAGAAGAGAAGTGGCACCAAGCTTTTTCTTAAGTGGGCGCTGGGCAATTTTTACCCTTTGGTTCCTGACTTTTTGCACTTGGTGGGACAGTAAAAATGAGACCAAATTGCCATGTACAATTTTTGTCTCTAGTATGAGTCCATATTTATGAAGAAAATTATTGGAAACAGATTTTTTTGGAAAAACAATACATATTCATCACAAGAAAATCAAACCAATAGTTCTGTTATTGATTAATTCTTGATTTCCAAATCAAAATGTTCCAAAAATATTAGAGGTATTTTTGAAAATGGCTCCTGGTTCTGAAAAAAAGGCTCACTTGAATGGTCCTTGTCCTCTTAAGAAAAAGCTTGGGTGGCACTCTAATCTGTGCATACAGGCTAGCAACCACCCCCATTACCTTTATCTAGAAATTTAAAAGGTAAAACAGACAGCCTGTAAACACAACTTTTCTTTTTAGTCATAAACAAATTGATAAATCGCAACTTTTCTGTTTAGTCATAAACAAATTGATAAATTTGAGCACCAAGCAGCAAAACCCAGTAAATCTAATAACTCAAAGCCCTGATAACACAAAGTAATCTTCTAGTCTAATAATGATAATAAAATGGGTGTATTTTCACTGGTTTTGCTTTTTTTATTCAAGATACTTTGCACAGCATTGAGGTGGTTGCATGATTGCTACACACGAAATGAGCAACAATAGCAGCTACAATAGCAGCTACAGATGGGTATAGGACTCTATCACCGCACTAAATGGTGAAATTGTGGTGTCAGAAGAATGTTGCCTAAAATAGCATTTTGAATGAATATCTTTACCGATTTGTTAGCCATAAGCAACATTACATTACATACAAGTGAAAACAAGCTCTTGATAGGTTAGATAGGAAAATAGGTTCTAGGGTTGGGAAACAAACAATTTTCCTTGAGTTTTCACTCATTTTGATGGCATCAAAAATTCTTCAATTTTTTTTCACTACAGACACACCAGACTACACATAAATCACTGTTCCTCATAGAAAATTTCATTGACAGACAAATAGTTGCTTTTAGTTTTATAATCATATCTTTGTTATGATTTCTTCCAATGTTTTAAATTTGCTGACTCATCTGGGCAAACCTTAATTAGCCAAATGCCACTTTCATATTAGTTTATTGACAAGAAGAAGTAAATATTGGATCACACTCAAAAGCTTACCTCAGATTTTTATATCATCTTTCTCTGTAAAAATATTGTCAAATATGTACAGGTAAAATTAAATTACACAAAACAAACCAACGAAAGCATACAGTTCTTTATCTGCTTTGTCAGATGGCCCATCCATGACTATATGACCTTCAGGTTAATTCATTATTATGATTACTGAGTGATGATGGTGACAGGGTTCAAACATCTTGAAGCCTTTCAAATTCAAGGACTTTCAAGGTCCAAAAGTATGATTTTCAAGGACTTACCACAGCACAAAAAGTTGACGATGTGGCTTTCAGTGCGGCACTATGACGAAAGTGACAGCTCTTCTCCACTCCCAAATTTTTGTAAAATTATACTTAAAGGTAAAATTTCAATTTTCAAGGACCTTCAAAGACCTGTGTATAATTCTCAGGACTTTCAAAGCCTCGATTAGGTTTTTCAAATTCAAGGACTTTCAAGGACTCTAAACGGCCTTACGAATCCTGTGGTGAAAACTCAAAAAGGTGAGCAACAAATTTTTGGGAGTAAAAATAAGTTGACAACATGAGAGGATTGATATACCAGACTCCCTTTTTTCGCCACATGCACTAAAGATGAGTTGCAGGCGCAATTTTAATGCATTTTATGTGTACGCAAAATGTCAAATTCCGGTATGATTTGCAAAACCCCAGAAAAAAATAAGGTTCATCGGTTGAAGAAAGTTCCAGTAGTGCTTAAGTAATAAGTTTGAGGTTCCTTGGACTATACTTGATCAACACCCAATATGCAGGCCTCTTCACATCATGAATTGATACAAATAAGCGTGTGCGTAGCTGGACACAGCATTACTGCAGGAGACGCACCGCTCAAACAATACTGCGGTGAAAACGGTATATATGGCACGTATCGCGTCGTGCAAACCCTCTATTGTCACAAATCCATCGTACACAAAGAAGGCTACTTACTTTCTGATGCTACCACAACATCTGCATATTAGCATCCAAACTAACACAATTATCACACCGCATAATTCCCTGCAAGAATAAAATCAATATGGTCCAATTTTAACTTTTTGGTTATAAAAAGATATTTAGAGAAAATCAATATTGTGCAAAACTTATTGTTAATAAAACACACATGTACTATACACGAATTTCTTTACGTGTGTCTGTCATTCATCTTTGAATAGATTCATCGGGACTGTTAAAGAACATGATAAATAAAATTAACAGCATCTAGTTCAGTAAACCACTTACAGTTGACTTTCTCAACACTGTTCTGGGAATGACAATCCTCTGTTGCTTATACCACTTGATGATTGCTTGGTAACAACAGTACAGTGTTGCCAGATGATTTCCTCAGAGGATTGTCAAACATGTGAATAAGTATATACTGCCCCTCATCTCTGTTCATGGCTGTTTATGGTCGAGGGGCAGTATACTTTAGTCACGTGTTTGACGATATTCTGAGGTTATCATTGTCATTCCCACAACGGTGTTGAGAAAGTCAACTGATAGTTGACAAAACATGCACAATAAGTAAGGGGTCTACTGGACGAGATACTATGATTTTCATTCATCATTGGTCTGTCATTGCCAATCATCTCAACTGTTTCATAAGCAATATGACACAAGACTAACTATGTCATTGCAAACCCAAGATTAGTTGACAAAACCGTACAGCATAGTATCTTTTTTTTTCCTAAATCTATGTTACTTAAGTGTTATTTCTGTTTATATACTTGTAAATATGGGAAACAAGGGACAATTATAATTGAGATACAAGGACTTTATTACATAAACAAAATTTTACAAGCTCAAAGCTTGATAAGGGTAAAAGATATGTATTATCAAATATGGTCTGCAGAAAAATTATCTAAATAACAAGCCAGTATACCGCCTCATGTGTACATGTACCGTATACCCGATGAGCCGGTTTACCGGCTTTAAGTCAGGTGTCAAAAACTTGATATGTTTGTCAACAAGCATGGTTAGTTACAATTTTCAATAGTCTTATTTATATTAGAAGCATCAATGAACCTTTGAACCAATTGATGTTGTCGTAAACTCGATCACAATTTTCAACAAATGTGGCTTAGCTCACAGACTACAATGTAAATGGCGAATATGTTTGTCGACATAAATAGTAAAATAGGGAAAAATTCAGACTACTATAAAATTAAAAAATAAAGCAAGGGAAATCAAAATCAAAGTAGGTTTAGGGGTTATATTTGGTTTTTTAACTTTCGGGTTGGCCCGGGTCAGCGATACAGATACACATGGAATGGCCAGGGTTCAAAGGGTTAATCGGGATGAAACTTTGAATGCTGGATGTACAATTTGTTACATATACAACAATTGACCACTCATATCTTATAATCTAATTTGGTTTGCATCCGAAATATATCACAGCATGATGCAACAAGATTTCCTATACCTCAAGATCTGATAAAATTTAGATTTATCCACAGTTTGTCATGTAAATGCATTAAAGTCGCATCTACAATCACTAGACTTTGACAAAAAAAATCCTCTCCCATATGTCAATGGCCTTTCAAGTGACACCATCACCTGATAAATCAACCTACTAACCACTGACCCAAGACTAGACACTATCCCGGGGGTAACTGATATTTGTTTCTGGGTAACCACATGAGTTCCGCAGGTTCCGAAGGTGACCCTATAGGAGACCAAAAATTGGCAAAAATGGGTAAAATGATACCCTATCTGAGACCATAAATCTACCATATCTGTTTGAATGGACACCCTATCCTAAACAATACCTCCCTATCTGACACCGTTCGCAAATGTGACGAAATGAACATTACAAGATATCATAGGTAAAATGTAATTGTACACCATTTGAACACTCTTAAGAGGTGTTTCTAGGTATTTCAGCACTTCTATCTGCAATTTAAGGCATCATTATCATTAATTCAGTCATTTGGAAGGAGAACATAACCCATCTTTAGTAGCCGATGGTGTTGGGTAAAAGACTTCTTATCTCAACATTTTGAAGATAGTGTTGTTATATTAAAATATCTCTATGATAATAATTGAAAATAAATAACTATTTTATTGTAAATAAAATACTACACCAAAAATGCTCAGTCCCCGTCAAAATATTATGGCTCTAATCTTGCAATAGTTTCTACTCTAAGCTTAACCACCATCTTAATAAAATAGATAAAGTGCTAGTTACAGTTCTTTCAGAATCTACATGGTACTGTATAATGAATGCAATAGGAAGCTCAGAATTCAGTTATGACCTATTTCCATACCCACTAAGAAAATTCAAATAACAAGATCCAATACATAGAGCTACATAGATGAACTGAAAAGTTTAAATGGTATGAATAGATTTCAGAATAAACTTTCTCTACTATATATGAAACATAATTGAACGTATAAGAGACATAATTCAAACCATTTATTATCATTGCATAATAAAGGTCACAACAGGCCTCAAGACTGACCGACATTTTGAATTCTAAATTATTGAGTGGGATTTTACTTCCTCGTGTTGCTCACTGTCTTTCCAATATGTGACTATTTATTCTTTGCATTTAGTATCTAAAGCAACAAAATCATGGCGCGATGTAGATTCATACATACATCCCATGCAAACTGCCCTACTGGGTTTGCAAAATTTCATGTTTAAATAAAGGTTTTATATTTTTCAATAATGATGTTCATTCTTTTTTGACAAATATATGAAATCATTCTTGGTTTACAAATCCACTCAAAACTTGTGACTATGAAATAAAATAAATATACTATTTATCAAAATTGAAATAGATACCTTTTCAGAGTCATTCTTTTTGCAGCACGTAGCTTGCAGGATCATCGCGATCCCTTCATTCAGCGTGAGTGTGATTCCCTCCTAGTCACATGACCACCTGTTAGGGCGGTCATGTGACAGCAACGATGATCTGCTGTCACATGACCGCCCTAACAGGTGGTCATGTGACTAGGAGGGATTCACACTCACGCTGAATGAAGGGATCGCGATGATCCCGCAAGCGATGTGCTGCAAAAAGAATGACTCTGAAAAGATATCTATTTCAATTTTATGATCATGACAGAGTCCAATATACACTCTGCTATACTATTTATTGTTTTGCCTATGCTGTCATCATCTAATAAAAAAATGTACGCCCATCCATTATGAGACAATATATATTAGGCACAAACAATAAATCTTATCTCTGATTATTAAGTCTTATGTTCCTGTAATATCACAGAATTTTGTTACAGAATATTGCAACTCATACTTGATCCAGTGCTTAAAATCAGTTATACCAAAACATCCCCTCATATGAACCCTATATTAATGTTAGTCACATTTTACACAAATACACCATAACCCATTAAAAACACAACAGAATGATTAAATGATAAATAAATAATAAGTAAAAATTAGGTGTTCATACCCTAAAATGTTCATGTGGGCCTATCTACAGTGTAAGCCCAATTTGTTTGGTTTAGGCACTTAAGAAATTAGTCTGATTGATTGATTAATGTTTAAATGAAAGTGTTTATTGGACAAAACCATAATTGAAAACAAGTTGGTTCTAAATTTTGATCTAAAACCTGTTAGTTACGAGTCCTGAGCATTTTCCCAGGACTTAATGAGATATGTGGTAAACACAGTCCTAACAATTGACAACCCAAATGACTAAAGTAGGATATGACCATAGCCCTACCACTTGACAACTCAATGGCTTAGTAGGATGATTATAGTCCTACCAGTTGACAACCCAAAGACTATAGTCCTACCATCATTTATCAATATTATATTAAAAAAGTGACACAAACAATAGTCACTGATGTGTTGCCCAAAGCAACGGTGCAAATCCCGGCATTTAGGATGACTGAAAATGGTGTGTAAGTCACATCAATCGATCAAGAAACAAAACAACACAAAAACAAAAACTGCGAAGCATAAATTAACCATATCTGTCAAAACCATATGAAAGACAAATCATGTTACACATCATAAAAAGTTCAAACGCGTCACAGACCGGGGTTAGATACAGGGACTATATCACTGCCAAGGTCGCCGTTTCAGCAGATACTTGCTATAAGTGTACATGGGATAGGGATAGAAAAAGTTTCTGTTTCAAATCTGAGTAAAAACATTTCTTTTTAGATTTTAGTTTAGAGATTGAAAATCTTTTACAGCCAGTTAGAGTTGCGGGGAATTTTAGAGACTGGATGTGATAATGTCTTTTTTCAATCTCATATTTTTATATAGAACAACCAAGTGAAACAACGCTGGAAATACCAGTCAATTCAAATCCTGGTTCAATCCTGAAATAATTGAAAAATTTCAGAAAAAGAGCATTTTCCTGAGCAAGATATTCTGAAATCAAGTCTTGTTCAGGAAAAAATCCTGATTTGAGGATAAAACTGGGAAAGTGACATCTCTGCTTTGTTTAACTCTTTTGATCTGGATTAAACTGATAATAAATTATCTGTAGAAACATAATAAAACAGTTTAAAACTTCATTCATTTGAGGAGTGAATTGGGGAATGGCATGTGACTGAGACTAACAAAAACATATGCCTTGGGATATAAATAAATGAAAAACTTTCAAAAAAAAGCCAGCAGTTGGACCAACATGGGACTATCAAAACAGAGCTTGGAATAATGGTCCATCAAAAACTTTCAGAAGGTTAAAAAGCTAGGGGTCGGGGTTCACATGGGACTGCTCAAATCAAGTCTTGGGATAAATCCATGAATATCGTACACAAAGTTAGTCTTCAGTTGAACAACAATGCACTTCAAGTGGAGGATAAAAAAATCTACAAAAATGACACAAACACATCAACCAAAAAATGACAAATCAAGGGTTAAGAATGGAAGGAAGAAGGTATGAGTGAGATGAGTGAAGGACCAATAATTGAAAGAAACGACTGAAACCACTTCCTCTATACTGCTGGCAGGTGGTCATTTCTTGGAGACTTGCTGCTTTTGGTTGGAACTCAGGGTTAATACAAAGCAAATTTTTGTCACGATATATCTGTTGCATATTGTTTCATTAAGTGGCCAAATGTACTTAAGGCTTGTGCTAACAAATTAATTCTTGAAAAGTATTCTTCTGTAACTTTAGAAACTGTTATAAATTAAGTAAATCTATATAAAAGTTGTTTTGAAAGAAACCTTAGAAAAGGTATTTTCAGTTTCAGAGCCAGATTTACATGCTTAAAACAATGATGTTTATTTTTGACAAAAATGTATCAATTTGGCCCCAGGGCCAAAATTATACAGTTTGGCCAAAAAATTAACATCATCATGTTGAGCGAAAAATCTGCCTCTATTAGGCTGTTATCACATAGAAGTATACAGTATACGATTTTTACTATACACGAATAGGAGGCCCTCATATTCTTAGTGACGGGGATAATTAACTGTCAATTTCAAATATGAGTACCTTCCCGGGAGCGTATAGCGAATATCGTATACCGTATACTTCTATGTGATCGCAGACTAAATGCATACTTTTATATGGATTAATTTTCAGTTACTCAGTTACCAAGCAAAAACTTTTTCAAAACGATGGTTGACACCATCCTTGAGGTCATTTTGCGTGAGAACTTGTGTTGCTATGTCGTGTGGATGATTCCTGTGAATCTTTGTGAAACAAGAAAATTGAGTAAGGAGTATTATTCAGAGTTGCAGTAAATTCATTGTTTAATATCATCCGATACTACATCCATGTTATGAGTAATGCCCATGATATACTAACAAGACGCAGCTAGCGTGTGGTTTGATATTAGACTCTTTGAAGACGCTAATCAGACGCTGGCAAGTTAAAATAATTCGAACCTTAGCGTCTAGCTAGACACTAGCTGCGTCTTGTAAGTACATCATGGGCATCATACAGTGCAATCTAAGAAGCATATAGGAAGGACTTTTTATGTTTTGTTGTACAAACTTCAAAGCTTGAAAAATTTGCCTTGTATTAAATCACACATCACATCATTTTTGAGTTCATTGGGAGCACAGCGAAATCTGTCCAAGAAATTCCACCAAAGCGTATAGTGTACATACCGTCCTTCCTCAAATCTTAAGGGGTTTACCAATCTGTCGCTTAGATACAATCTAAGCTTCAGAATTAGAATCACTACAGCTGTCATGCATGCCATCATATGTAACATAACTATCAGACGCCAGTATGAATTTTCTGTAAAGCAAAAGAATCCAAATAAAAACAAAATGGTCAAAAAGATCATGCTTATGATAAAATACATGCATAAAGAGTACCACATACCTGCCCTCTTCAAATCTAAGCGGGTTTACTAATCGATCGTTGAGGTAAACGGCAACTTGGACCACAAGGATAGACATACCGGTAACACACGCTAGGATATGAAATAAAACTATGAGACGCCAATAGGAATTTTCTGAAAGGAATACAAATCACATGTTTGTGTTAAATTACATGGAGACACAGCGAAATCTTGGGGGAGCGGGTTGGCGCAGCGGTAGTTCCCTCGCCTTGCACCAATGAGGTCCCGGGTTCGAGTCCCGCGCCCGGCGCTTTATCTGCATTTGGTTTTCAGTCGATGCTCGCTTCCGCAGGTTTTTCTCCGGGTACTCCGGTCTAGCTCCTGCATTTAAAACTTAAAGCTGAATTTAAAAACATCTTGGAGCCCTGCTGAAGATAAGCTTCCTAAGTTGGGTTTCCTTGGCGAAAGCCTAAAGAAAATGAAGCGTGTGAAAATGCTGCGTAATTTACTGTGCAGTTTGGTTTGTAGGCCAAGGCAAGGACAGTGTAAACAAAAATTCAAAGTGAAGGGCCCCATTGTTTGTAAATGCTGCCACACCCTGTATTTTTGTTAACATTGTCGATTATTTTTTTAGGCCCTTAGCATGTACATCTACATGGACTTTGTCCTTGTCAAACAGGATGCAGAAAGAGCCAAGGGAAATGTCTGCCTGGGCTCCGACGTCTTATCCAAAATAAAACGCCGGAAACCGCTAATCAATCAAAGCACTTGATTGGCTTGTATCCTGAAGAAATTTGTTTTCAGTTTCAAACACTTACATGCGTGATGCATTGGTGATTGCGCGAATTTCTTGTAACGCATAGTTAAACGCGGTGCGTCATGCAGAGGTCGCGCATGTCAACATCGCCATTTTGTCAACCTCTTCACCAAAACCTTCCACTCACGAACGATTGCAGTGTAGTTAGATAGGGCGAGTGAGCTGGAAAGTTGTGTAATTCTACCGGTCAAAATTTTGACTAATTATGATCAGCCATTACCTTCGATGATGGGCAGTCTGAACCATATAGTGAAGCGCCCACATCGAGGGTACAAGCGTAGGGAAATGTCTGCTATAACTGCAGTTGAAAAGTCTTGTTGGGGCAATCTACCAAGGAGTGCATTTCCAGATGAAAGTGCATCTCCGTAAGCCACTTTGTAGCAGACTGTGACTACACGGGCGTCAGATCTGGATCTGTTGTACAGCATTCTGCCTACATGTGTAAGCTGTCCACGGATATACGCATCTCAGATCTGGATCTCGGAGATGCGTATATGAGTCTGGATCTGCACTCCATGTAGATTGCCTCACTATTGAAATGCAATAAATAAACAAACAAATGTAAATGTTCTATTAATATCAAACCCTTTACACAATGGTTGAACAGAATGGAAGAATAAATGGTTAATTTATTTAGCCTGGTCCAATAAATTCGACTTCCATGTCAAGCCATGATCACTCACCTTCAAGTTCACCTTTGCTACATTTGGAGTATAATTTGTTACTCACCTTATAAATTTTCAATGTAATACTATAGGCTATGCAATAATTTATTTATTGGACAGTGGAAACAAAAATCCAGAGTACAGGGCCTCATTGTGTTAAATGCAACCCCTACCATGGATTTTGTTTAAATTGTCCAATAAACTTTCATTACTCGCTGCATGTGCTGAAACACACTTAAAGCTGAATTTAGACTCAACGCAAATGCAAACAAAAATAGATAGGAGTTTTGAGCAATTCCGATCAATCAATATCAAAATGCAACACCACTTGTGGCAAAACAAATCAGGTTGAGAGAAGCTGAACTTTCCATTACGTTTTCAAGTCATCGGCTGCCATGAAAAGTCCATTTGCATTTTGAGTGTGAATTTATTTGCACTGAAAATAACTGGAAATTATTGGAAACGCAACGCATTCCATTTTCAGTATGAATTTAGCTTTAAGCTCACCTATACTCTGTCAATCTTGAAGTATGCAACAAATAGCCGATTAACGTACAAAAACTAATATGACCATACGGGGAATTAAATTAGTCCATATTTCTCAAATAATAACAAGGTACCAAATCTTGCTGAATATTCAAATGAATTAATTTACAATGTTTGCCCATGTGTTATCAAAAAATTAGCCCAAAATAATACCAAAATTATGAAGAATTCATGTAAAAATATATTAATACGCAGTGATTCGGCCTTAATCAATCCTAATCACAATCATTGCTAGTCTCTTACACAATACAAAACCACCAGTTCACAATGTTGAAGAATACAAGGGATATGCTATGGATCTTGTAACAGAGTCTGATTTCTTGTTGCATACTTCAAGGTTTATAGAGTATAAATGCGATTTACTGCTCACCTGGATATTTCAAATATCAAAGCTTTAGATGTGTATGTTTTAGCACTTAATGTTGCACTTTTCAACACCGTAATAATACTTCTTGCAATGATCCAGCAGAAATGTATTTGGATGAGCAGAAAATTTACAGAAAATGTACTAAATAGGATGTAACCAATTAAGTATTCATATTTTTAACAGAAAATTCATGAAAATTAAAGAATTCTGTAAAATTACAGAAACCTTACAGCCAGAACTAGGTGTTGACTGCTGATTTGACTTCAAAAGTTTTTAGTTGCCGAATCTCATTGAAAATATGGTGAAGAAAATATTTTCCTTCATCTCTGTTCACAAACGTTATTGCTCTTCATCATATACTTACTGATTTTGCATTATAATCAAGTGTCCTTACCTACTACATCAGCTGAATATACAATAGACAGACACACTAAGCATGGAATCAGGTAGGCAGGCTGGAAAAAAAAGAAGTAAAATATAGATTTAAGTGATAGTGCACTATTATTCCTGACGGTATTTTGAAAAGCTGTACTATAAAGCTGGTTTCAGACTTGCTTGTCGTGTGGTGGTACGACAAGCCGATATATTGATTACCCTGCCATGATGGTCGCAACGACACAACCATTTGAGTTGGAATAAATTCAACTTTTCTTGCGACAGACCATTGCGGCAATATGCAAATGTGTTGTGCCACAGTACGACAACTCAAAATTGCAAATGTTTGGTCGTGTGCCGCAACATCATGTGCCGCAAAGACAGCTAGTCTGAAACCACCTTTAGACTTATTTAGTGATAGCTACGAAAAACCAGGACCTACAAAACCAGTGAGTGGTTGAGATTGTGTGTTTTATATATGTATGTATGCTTACTTCTCATCCACTGCATGAATGCTGCTGTACATGTTAAGCATTCAGGACATACATCAAGAAACAATTTTTATGACAGGCATCAAAATAAAAGAGGGTGGAGGGCGAATTGCCCCCTATTTTATAAAAAAAGCCCCCTTGCAAAGGTGGAAGAGGGCAAAAAAGTATTACAAAAGCACAACAATCGCCCCCACTTATAAAACTCAAGGTGATGAAGTTTAACTACTCAAAATGTTGCTCATAACACGATAAATATATTTAGCAACAATATTCCAAGTAAAAAATAAGCCCCCAAGTAGCTCAAAAGAGCCCCCTGGAATGAAAGTCAGAAGGCGATTTTTATTTGCTGAAATAATAAATAGCCCCCTAAAGAAAAAAAATTATTTTGACCCCTGATTTATGATTGAGCTTTTGGATTCCGATAGATACGTATTTAAGTTATTCTCATACATATGATGATTTTTAATCCGTGGTTGTTTGATCAAACTTTTATTTTTACTTTGTAAAACTGATTGGATGTCATTCAACAACCTAGCTTGTTTGCACCTATCACATACTGTATAAGTGATTTATTTCGCCCCAAAATTAATTTTCGCGATTTTCACGCTCAACTCGTTCAGTGCGAAAATAAATGTAGCGTGAAAAGTGATATGTATTTACCACCGCACGTTAAAAAACTCACAAGCACGAAAATAAAAGCGAGCGAAATGATTCAAAATAGCTCAAAATTAGACTTGTGCGAAAATTACTGAGCGCAAAAATATTGGCATTTACAGAACTGAAACTGATTAGACCTTGATTAAATTTGATGCTGACTTTTTGCCATCACATTTGGCACTCGCACAGCTAAAGTCGGCATAACAATTCTTTGGACGATGTAAATAAACATCCATAGTGCAGGGCAAATTGTTTACAAATGCGTCCGGTACCCTGCAATTCGTGGTCATATGACTAATTTTGTCCGAGGAATCTTTGAAGAGACTTTAGACATTAGTGTGTAATAAAAATTTCATGCACCAAAAATGTAAATTGGCTACAAGTATCAGGAATGAAAACTCAAGGAATTGAAATGTCAAAGTTTTCTTTAAAGTCTCTGAATCTCTATACAACATAAATGGACAAATCAAGGTAGGCATGCTTGATAGTGATTACATCTTGTGATTTGCAAACATGAATACAGAAGCAGTATGTTTAAAATGGATGGGAGAGTGGCTATACTAATGTGTCTTTTATCCAGTGGTGGGGGTGGGCAGTCAAGTATAATGCTGTAAGCAGGCGTGAGCAAGAAAAAGGTGGACTGGGGTTACTTTGGAAGATTGAACTTGAAGGGTAAATCAAGTGACACCATTTAGTGCCATTTTCAAGAAATAGGGAGCTGTATCGGTAAAATCCCCATTCAAGGCATGAATTGGGGAAAAGGCTATTTTGGCTTCGGAAAAAGTCACTATTTAGGGTGGTGTTTAAAAAACTTTGACCACGCCTGCTTACAACATTAAACTTGACTGCTTCTCCCAGCCCTCGCCCGGTGGGTTTTATAGCATCTTACATTAAAGAGGGGGTATACAAATGGCCTACATGTTGAATAGAGTGTGTATTGTAACTGAAAGGTATGGAATATACTTGTCATTTTGGTAGACATTTTCAATAGGAATTTTTCTCATGTGTGATTTTTTCCATGGTATAAAAACCTTTTGTGTAAAATTATAATTCTGAATGAGCATTTCAATTCTAAATTTTTCACATTATGCAAATGTATAAAATGGTGATTTATTTTTTACCAACTTCACATTTTCAAGTACTAACTGAAGTGCAGTGTTTTTTTAATTTTTGGCTGAGTTTTCAAGTTATCATCCATTAAAAGGAAAAAGACGTCATAGCGCGCTTAGATGGTCGATGACCCCCATTTTTTTATTGCTGAATTTTGAAGTTTAGACTGGTATCTATTTACTAACAAAAATAAACAAAATCAACAGGAAGGAACTTATCACCGCGATCATCCTTAAATATGCGAGAATAATAGTTTTCTGTTGATTTCTATCAATAAGATCTTTTCATGGTAAGCTTATCGCTCATTGACATAATGACAACTTGTAACACAATTGCAAAAATTGTACATCATATGAAGAAAAATATAAATGAAAATATTCATTTAAAATAGGAATTTACACCATGGCAAAAATTAAGACACCATGAGAAAAATTATGAATGAAAATAACTACAAATAACAAAAATGATAAATCTAGCATTTAAAGTGTCAAAATTTTACTGAGCATTTCAATTTGCGAAATTCACAGGCACCAAAATTTGCTTCATTAAAATGCTGCTCTGCTAACATGAATTTCAACATAGTCTGAATTAGCATTATGAAACCAAAATTAAAATGCATACAAAACGGAGATTTTGAAAATCAGCCAAATTTTCAATATAATACAAACTCCTGGTCTTGGCCCTGTAGTTTTTAATTGAGGATACAGCAGTGATGGAACATTTAATTCAAAATATGAGGACCAGCGACAAAAATAGAGATATAAGACAAAGTAATACATAAAATGCAAGCCTGAAACCTACAACACACACCAACTTATGATGAACCAGCCATGGAATGTAGATAAGCAATGCACAAAATCAAAGCTTCAAGCACACCTTACGAGCCTGAAATACACCACCACTATAGTTTGTGGATTTAACTTATGAACGTGTACTCAGAGACATGAGCGTAGACGCGCACCATCACAACCTTGAAAATCAACACTCGTGTCAGAGATAACTATGTGAATGCTATCTTTACGCACTCACAAATTATCCTCGAACAATAATTATTTCTTCTGCAAAGCACAAAACTCAAAATATTTAAAAGCAACTGAATATAAAACTACTAGAAAAAATTATGAAAAGAAAAAATTATTGAAATAGAAACAATTTTCTTTATTTTTTATTTATCTTGTGCATACTTTGATAAATGTTCTTATTTTTTCAGTACTACAAATTACTTGTCATGTGAGTGCAAGAAAGTCTTATCTGCAATAGCTGCCATTTGTCATAAATTTGGATAAAATTGTATAATCTCCAGTCTTTGGTCAGTGGTTCTTGAAATGGTTCTTCAGGGGATGGTGTCACCTGAAGAACCATTTCAAGAACCACTGACATAAGATTTTGAGGGATTTTTCACATTCTTATGACAAGTGGTAAAACAGACATAAACTCAGGGCAGCCATTGCAGATACAACTTTCTTACACTCACATAACTTTCCTACAGCACACTGGTTTCCACAAAATCACCTTGACTTTTCTCCCACCTCAACTACCCATGGCAAGCATTATACCCCGTTCACACTAGCTAAAAAGTCATCAATAGTAGTAATCGATTTCACTTAGGTAATCATCAATTTCAATTTTGGTGTAAGTGTGAACAGATACAGTCATCGGAAGTCGTAGTTCCAAAAGTCATCGAATGTCGCAGTTCGTATGATGACTTGGACCATCTTTGGTCATTTTAAGTGAACTAGCTTTAACTACGACGTGTTATGACTTTTCATCAATGTAAACACAACATGTCAACATAATTCGTCTTTACCTATCGGCTCATGACCCATGACTACTGCACTTCCAGCAATACAAACCGAAAGCTCGCTTTCGATGAATCGCTGCATATACAAATATGTGTGTGAACGATCCCAACCTGATTTAATTTATGCTAATCCTCTACCGTAATAGGAATTGAAAATGAAATCGATTATGACTACCAATGTCTTTTTAGCTAGTGTGAACGGGGTATTATTTTACATTTTGCAGCAAAGCATGGCAAATTTTCAGGCTCTAAAATAATGTGCAACTTGAAGCCCATTGCTCAATGGCAGCTTCCAATACCAAACAACAGCTTTAACAAGGTCACCTTGAGAGTGCTCACTTACCACCCACAGATAAGGTTCGGGATCATTCACCTACAGTGAACAAAGATATCAAAGAAGATAGATAAAGAAGCAAATAATTAAACAATCTATAAGGAATTTGGCAAAAACTTACCACCCATAAATAAGGATCAGGATCTTTGACCTGCAGGAAAGTGAGAAAATTAGGTAAAATTTCAAGTTATATATTTATCTAGATTCGAATGAACACCCCAAAAAACGGCCTAAATGTGCATCCTAAAGTGCATTCAGAATTTGACAATTTTTATTGAAAAATACCGCTCAACATTTGCAATGCTGATACAAAATCTTTGGAAGACATTGAGTAATGTCTTTATGACGAAAATCATAAGACTCTCAATGCAACATATGGGTACGTTTCTAATTACAAACTCAACAGGTGTTGACAGCAAGAATCTTTTCTGAGCAGTTGACAATAGGGTAAACTACACGAGAGCTTGGCATGTACATCCATGTACATTCCAGGAGTAGAGAGCGGGGCAAACTACACGAGAGCACGGAATGTACATCCAGTGTAGATTCCTGAAATTACATCCATGTACACTCGATTTGATACGTTCGTGCGCCTCACACACGGTCTGCGTGGCGCAAACACATATGCGCAGTTGAATACGCAGTGTGAATCCACATCTGGTTGACACGTCATCATGTAGACACGATCTCCACTCCAGGACAATGTACATGGATGTACATTTCCAAGCTCTCGTGTAGTTTCTCGCGTCCTACCAAGTCGCTCGTCAACGCGCACTCACTCGCAATGTGGTGTGTAAGGCTCAAACATATTGAGTTGAATGTGTATGGATACATGTACATCCCAGGCATCTACCTGGAAGTACATTCCAAGCTCTCATGTAGTTTACCCATTGTTTAACACAACCAGTCAGAACTGCTGCCAACAATAAGTGCTGCCATTTGAGCACTGAATTGCCCCCTTAACTTAAGCTTATAGAAATATGTGACCTGCTCTCACGAAACCCGGACAAAGTCGCCAGAACACTTATGGAGTCACAGCCCAATAAACATGCCACAAATCAATAGAAAACAAAGAAATTTTCAAGTGAAATATTACTTTTCATGGGCAAAAGGTTGAGCAATGTTGACAAGAGATACATCATTTTGAAGTCAGCATTCTTATCTTAATATCAACAATTCATAAAAATAATTTTTCCTACGTTATCTGATTTTGTGGGACTCGGGAGTAGGTCACATATGATCTTCTTGTCTTCACTCAATATTGAGTCAGTAACATTGACATTTTCTATAATCTTTACTAAATTAATATACATTTCTATACTTTGATCAATACTTTAAATTGGCGGGCCTATTTTAGTCATGAATTGATACAGAAATACCGAAACACACCACAACTGCAGTAGATAAAGCGTGTGACTCACCCATTTGTATGTATGACATTCTGGAGAGTGGGATAATCTCCACAGAAATAACCAAAAAAAATTGTAATTCCTGCCTATTTAGATAATGATGACTTTAGTCCATTTAAGCATTGAGCTTATCTACTTGACATGATGTTGTTGTATGCTTCGACTTTTTTGGTTTTGGAAATCATGGAAGTTGCTAACACAAATATCTTTCCAAACTTGAATTTCTGAATCTTATAAAATATTTAAATGTATCCAAAACCTGTTCATAAGGCTGTGATCACATAGAAGTATACGCGTTGGTATATGGTATACAATATTCGCTATACGCCCCTGGGGAGGAACTCGTACGTTTAGTGATGAGGATAATCCCTGTCTATTTCAAATATGAGTGCCTCCCCGGAGCGTAGAGCGAATACCGTACACTACATATTTGATATACATATATGTGATAGCGTTGTAAAATCTTACATGTACTAGAACAACATTTCTCACCTGTAAATGATACAAATTGTGGGAATTTGTCCAAAGATTGATGCAAATCTCTGAAATCCATAACCAGAGAGAATTAAATAAATAGATATTCAGACCTTTACTCAATTGAGCATCAGTTCCTACAGCTCTCCTTAACAACATTCCAGGAGAGTGTTTTCACTGAGCTCTTTGCCACCATTTCAAAAGCACTGTCTCACACAGGAATACTCAAAATTGAGCTCCTAATAACTCTCCTGATTGACAGAGTTTTTGCTATTTTTTAGAAATGAAGGCCTGGATATTTGTAAGGGTTCAACCTCAAAAGAACACAGCCTAACTTACTTGTACTAAAGCAGCTAAACCAAAGAATACCGCCATGATGAAATTAATGCCCATCCATAACCAGGCCGAGTTGCTTTTTCTGTGCTTCATGGACGCTGGATCCCCGTAGCTGGAACCGTGGCTCATCATCTTGAATACCTACAATGAGATGTACGCTTGACTTGGATCAATCTGTTTGGGGAAGTAAAGAAAAATAGGTTTAATTAACCTTGACAATAGATCTGAACTTGCATCAAAAAAGCAGATTCATGTTGAATGAGGAAAAAGCATCAAAACGCAGATTTATGATGAATGAGGACGCAGGTTACCGTACGTAGCAGTACTTCCCTCGCTTTGCACTAATAAGTATTGAGTGTTCTTGGTTTGATTTTTGGCCACAGCGCTGTATGTGCATTTGGTTTACAGTCCATACTCGCTTCCATAGGTTTTTCTCCGGGTACTCCAGTTCTTCCTCCTACATCTAAAACTGTCACTTGATTTGTCCATCTGAGTCTGCCCCATCCAGGTTATGGGAAAGGGCAAATATGACAACTGAAGTACATGTACCAATAGAATGTGCTCTTCGGATGCACATCTAAGTGAAATGACATAGTTGTGAATACCTACATGTACCTGCAGCGAATCATGAGCGCTTTGTATCCTATTTGGTTAAAAGGTGCTATAAAAATGCCATTATTAATATTATTATTAGAATGAAGAATTCGGATATGATTGTCACAGTGATTGGAATTTATTATGTATATAGGCAGTTTGATATTTTATATTTTATGAGTTAGCACCAAATTGGTATGCGTTTTAAACTTTATGGCAGCTTTGACATGCCATACTAAAAATTATGTCTTTTAGGGCTTGCCATAGGTAATGTTTCATGGGCAGTGCACATATCTTTGCATAAATTGATTTTATTTCTGTACCTCAAAAGAAGGGTATTGTGTTCCATGGACAAGGTATAATATGGGTGGGCTGATTGGGCTTACTCATGCGTGGTGATGCTTGTTGGCTGTGATCATCCCCAGGCTAGCTTCACTTGCTGCTTGTAACATCGTCAG
Source organism: Ophiothrix spiculata (assembly GCA_000969725.1). Lineage (NCBI taxonomy): Eukaryota > Metazoa > Echinodermata > Ophiuroidea > Amphilepidida > Ophiotrichidae > Ophiothrix > Ophiothrix spiculata. The sequence goes on along the minus strand of JXSR01S060447.1, from coordinate 81,133 downwards.
GTGAACATGCTGGTTCGACTCCCAATTTAGTCCAGTATGGACATCATGGGGTGTGGCTTTAACATGGAGTCACACAGTCTACTGTAGTGTATTGGTAGCCTAAAAATAGAGCTAACCAAGTGGGGACATAAAGTCCGCTACAGTCTCCATAGTACTTAATTTAGTACTATTTTAGTTGGCCAGTCAAGGATAATACTTTTCCTCGTGGGCTGGAAACTGCAACATGGTGATGTCTCAGCATGTGCCTTCAGCAAGTCAACATTTATGTTCATTCAACGTAAGTTATCAATCTTGTATTTTGTAGTAAACTGTAAGAAATTGTTTGTCGTGGTATGAGCATTAAAGTTGATATAAAAACTGTAATTAATAATATTCATCATTATCTGGAATACTGATCTATTGGATTTTTAGGGACAACATTTTTTTTAAAAAGATGAAAACTCTTCAGTGCTAATGACCAACACTCGTTGGAATGTGTTTGCTCGTAAGTTGCTTTATATTGACATTAATGTTGGCCAGTTTTGGTCTGCAGAAAACTTGTTGGATTTGAGTTTAAAAAGGAGATGCAAAATATTTTAGCATCTCTCAAAAGACCTTGTGTACAAGTGTACATATGTATTCTACTTGGTGTCGTTGTAACTCTCTGCGACTGCGACTTTAGTGTCGACAAGAATCATCAGGGAGTCCTGCTTGCAGACACCTAGTCCTGGCATGTGGAAAATGTCCCGAATAAGCGTTGGATTAGACGTTGAAAAGGATTTTTTATCATTTGGCTGAGACTGTGCTTTTTTGCTAGTTTGAGCAAACAATTACAAAGAGGGCCTTTAGTTGTATACTATCTAATTCGACCAGTCAGCATCTACAAGATTAAAATCTCCTCCTATGCATGCATTTGCCGGACTATCTTAGATTATTGTCGAATTAAATTATTAATTAAAATATTATTAAAATATCAAATTATTGTCTCTACAACTATCGAGTGCTGGAATTTTTAAGTAGAAAGTGCCAATTTGAACTCTTCCATACTATCCGTGCCATCATTTGAGAGTCTATATAGAGCTGAGAAGGAGGAGGGATACATGTACACTTAGTTTCTCATCTGGATTTAAACATAATCATGATGATTTTGATCATGTCTAAACCAAGACGCAGGACATTAAACATGTACAAGGTTCTGCCAAAATTTTGAGGCTCTGAAGCCCCTGAATTGAAGTCAGAATTGCGTAAAGTTTCCTAGGCAAACAAAAGCAAAATGTGGTAAACAAAAGCAATCATAAGTCTAATTCAATGTGTCATTGCTCTAGCCTCAACTTAGGCCAAATGATGTACATCTATAAATAGGTCTGAAGCAAGTGGATGAAATCAACATGACCATGTGATAAGTTTTAAGTCAAGATTTCTAGCAACTGGAAAAAGGTCAAGAAACTTTTACCATCAGGTTTGAGGGATTCTTCATAGTAAAATTGCTGATCTTAACGTGTAAACAAACCGAGCGGAAGGACAGTTTTACCTCTATTTATTAATGACCGGGAATATTTGAGTAAGTGTTACCGTAGCAAAATAAATAATTAAAGCAATACTATAAAGTGTTAAAAATGAAGCGCCCCCTGTCACCCATGACTTTTGATTTTTGGGCTTATTGGGTTTGTTTTTGGTAGATATGAATACCCTCCAAACGATTTGGCTCAAAGATGCGTACTTTTTCTGTTACGGCCATTTGTTGAATTAAATTCGGGATCCCGAATTTAATTCCACATACATTAGTATAGGAAAGCATGCATGTGCTTTTTATCCATTTTTGGTGGCAAAACAATTTTTTCCATAGTCACATTCCTTCATATTATGCTGTTTTTACTATAAAACATTTTTGACCAAAATCTTATAGTATTGCTTTAAGCTAAATTCAAATTGGTTCGTGAAAATAATGCCCACAGTGATTTGTACATCATATGCAGGGTTTTTTTTTAAGCAAGCCCGGACCGGGAGCTAAAATGTGCTTCTGGAGTTGAAAACGGAGCCCGGTACTGTAGATTCCAGTGTAATATATTGGAAAGACCGGGAGCCAAAATTAGAGAACCGTTGGGTAAATGGAGCCCGGCTCCCGCTTAAAAAAAACCCTGTACAGTACATGATATTTTAAATTGAGGGTTATAAATAGGAAAAAAAGTCATGGGTTAATTTTAGCCCATGAAATGTCATGATGAGATTGCATGCGTTGCTATTGAAAAGCTGACAAATTTTAAATTAATGGCTGCCGTTGTCCGCTACCAAAATGGCTACCTTTTACCAATTTCTTGAAATCATTACTTTTAACTTTTATATATAGGCTTTTTATAGCACATGTTCACCTCGATTCTCTCAAGCCTATTATGTATGTACATCGGAAGGCCTGTGTTGAGGCTTGGGACTAGTAGAAGGGTCGTATTCTACTACGTGGAACAAATGTCATTTATCACAAATGATCAAAGTGGTCACATAGACAATAAGACATTGTTTAAACTAATAAAAGTCATCATTTGGTCATTCCTCCATTTAGTTCATTCATGACGTAATCTTAGCCTCGATACCATACATTACTCGACCATACTATGCCTAACCTCTTTAATATATTTTGCTGTTATTAATACATACCTTATGTTGCTAAATTAGCAAATACGTGGACTTCCTTTTAGCAAAAAAATTAGTACACTATCAACATTTCTCACCGATTTGTCATTGATTTCGCAGTATACCTAAAGGTTGACATTACTTCGTATATTTCTCACGTTAGCTTTGCCAAAATGTTAGCCCGATGGCAAATATGAGACTTATGGTTTGCCGTTTATGCCAAAAGAATAAATGTCATATTATTTTGAGGTTTTTGTGAAATTTAGCACATAGGAATATTGAAATGTCTTCTCTGTGTGACCTAAATTTCAGAACGTAAAATTGATTAATTAATTAGATATTAATTAAAGGTGTAGGTTCCGTTCACATTCTCATCCCAATGGGCTCAACCGGACTGTTAAATATAGGCCTATACCAATGGGGCCTATATTTTTCTGATTCTACTAAATCCAAAATTTCACCTAAAAAAAAATGATTCTTTAAAATGCTTGCCCAGGGCAGAGGGCCACTGTCATTGCAAGGTACCGGGACACCATGTTCCGGGCCTTTCAAAATGGACCCTAAACAAGTAAGTATCCAGTTTGTTGATATTATCCCAGGTCAAAATTCTAGTTGAAACCAGTTGGAAATCTCGACTGTGTTGAACTGTGCTTAACTATGTTCAACTGAATTGAACTAGGTTTCAACTAGGTCCAACTGGGATTTGTTGTAGTTAAGAAAACCCAGTTGATCCCAGTTGAACTGGTATCAACTGGTTTTATTCGATACCAGTTCAACTGTGTTTACAACTGGGCGATGAAATTCC
>JXSR01S060447.1:48993-61728 GCA_000969725.1 Ophiothrix spiculata | reverse complement strand
GATTTACCAGATAAAAGATCATCAAAAAAAAGCTCCTGGAGATAATTTAAAACATATTAAAAGGGAAACAATTTCATCAAAAATATTTTTTTTGGTCATCACAAGTGTAGAAACAAGATTTGTATCAGTTTTCAAACTAGAAACACTGTTTTCACACCACTTTTTGTCTCCGGCGACAAGAAATAAAGTAGGTAAAGAATTGCTATTTTCTCCAATGTTCCTCAAAATCATGGAAAACCATTTGTAGGTTATACTATTATAAACATGTTCTATCGATTCAAGTAAAAAAATATGCAGGTAAAAAATTAGTGGGAAGAATCTAGGCCCATGCATGCGAAAATCTTTACGCCAGAGCATCTGATATTTCTAATGTAAAAAGTATTTACACCACATCAAAACCTTAAATTTATCACATCTCGATATTTTAAGGTAGGTGGGGTTTGGTGGGTGAGAATGGATGTGGAGGTTTGAGTTCAGTGTAGAAGCGCCAACTACAGAGTGCAGCTCTGTAGCCACGGCGCGTATGCTCAAGGGTATTAGCTAGACGCTATGGTCCGTATGCACAAAAGAGTTAGACCAGGTCTAAAGTTAGACCTGGTCTAAGTGAAATTTTGTCACAGCGGGAAAAATATTTTCTTCTGCATTTTCATGAGTTATTTTCTATTATTTTTGAAAATTGCATTTGAATCTTTAAAATCAGCTACTTACTACAGGAAGAAAATGTGAGTAAAGGTCCCTTTCTGATGAAAGTAGATTTCACTTAGACCAGGTCTAACTTTAGACCCGGTCTAAATGTTTTGTGCATACGGACCTATGACTCCACCGTAGGTCAATGTGCGCAGCACGACTAAACTTTATCTTGGGTCACCAGCATTTCTTTTTCGCCTTGTATTGTGTAGCGTCGTGTAATAATAATAATAATATTTATTCAAATCACTTGCAATTTACAAACATTTAAAACAATTTACATATGTGTTGCTATGAAACAAAGATTAAAACTTTACATGAATATTAACAAAACAAATTACAATAACAAAATGCAAGCAATTTAGGAAAAATGAATGGGTTTAGTGAAACCCAAAACACCAAAGTGCTCACTTATCCTGTACGTTTAAAAAGAAACATTTTTGAAACAAAGTAAATTAAACAACAACATTTGAACCCTATATGAGGGGGTGAAAATGAATTAATTATACAATTCTATGAAAAATGACCTACATTCAGATTTGAATATAGAAAGATCATGGCACTCTTTGACATCAGAAGGAAATTCATTCCATAGTCGTGGAAGAGACACAAACAGAGAATTGAAAAAAGAAGAACTTCTGGCAGTTACATGCAGTAATCTAGAATTATTAATCTTACTCAAGTGCACCATTTGGTCGAAAGATGCAGGCAACAATCCATTCATTAATTTGAACCCAAACACAAGTCTATGGAATTTGCATGAATCCTCAAATTTCAACAAATCAAGTTTGGAAAGCCTTTCTTCATAACTAGGCCTACATTCGACATCAAAAGAATTCCTATAAAATACCACCCGAGTAATTTTCCTTTGAACCCTATCCAACCTATCAATGTGATTTCCCTGAAAAGGGGCCCAAACACAAATACAATAAACAAGATGTGGTAAAACAAGGGACTTGAAAAGATTCAAAAGGGCAGTTGAAGACATGTTTTTGGTACACCTAATGATAAAACCAGACAACTTAGAGATCTTATTTGTGACATTGTTGATATGAGTACCAAAAGACAGATCCTTACTAAAAGTCACACCCAATAATTTAAAATCACTAACTTCATCAAGAGTTGCATCACCCATTGAATAAGAACTACAGAATTTTGGAGAGTCAGACCTAGTCATGTGCATAACAGAATGGATTTTACCCCTAATATCTTGGTCAAAAAAGATCGCCCGGCGATTATGACCGCGCATATATGTAGATATCTTATATAAGTATAAATTTCAGTCGTTGTTTTGTCAATCAAAATTCTATTTTGGTTTTAATGGTCAATTTTGTGAAAAAATTATGAATTCATGACGTAACATCCTGGTTTTATCATTATTCAAACCAATCCCATGTTGCAATGAACACTATATTCTGTTTTACCTGCACGTGCAATTTTACAAATCCGGCTACTGTACAGATACAGATTTACAACACAGGGCAAAATTCGAGGATTCTGGGATGTGTGCTCAGTTGGCTTTATAATTATTCCCAGCTATATCCCATGATGCAGTACGATAGTCAACACAAGTTAATTCCATTGACCGTACAAGTAGGTGACCATATCAACATATTAACACACAACACATATTATGCATTATGGGATTAAGGCAAACCCACAGTTGTGTTTTGGCCATCTTGAGTAAGAGTACTTGTAAGGTCAGTACAATTAGTCCGCAGATCATTTATAAGCAGCGAGACTATTGATTTTCTAACTTACACAGAGATTTTGAAAGTTCGGAGTACATAACAACAGATTTTCGGCCCGCATAATATAATGGCTTTTGCAGCCTACCGTATCTTAATAATTTTAGAAAAAAAGTTTGCTGTGTATGTGTGACCTGGGATTCCTGAATGGGTGAATGGGTGGTTATAATTTTTTAATACCATTGAACATACGCGCCACAGGGTTACAGAGCTATGTGCTCTGTAAGCCAGGCGCACCTATGATACGCATACACCCTAATCCACCTTATCCAACCACCACACCCCTAAGACCATTGCATATCTGGGTTTTTAAAAAAGAGAAAAAATATCAAGTATGATCCATACAAAGTAAGCCTACAGTCCACAAACAAATTAAATTTAAAGGTAAATTAGGATTTTAAAAACCTTCAGTTCAGGAGTCTAGAACATGAGCTGAAAAACAATCGTCAGGAGTCTCAAACCTGAGCTGATGAACACGATATCAAATTTGTCCTTCGTGTCCATCACGCAAGCCACTCAGTAGGTCACAGAAATTATTGCCCAAAATTACTTATATCAGCAATAGTATAAACAACAGTGTAAACTGTACCCAGAATTCAATTTGCACTGTATAGAGTGTGTAATGTGACCTCATGGAGCTATATACACTATACTAAATAGCTCCATGTGTGACCTATAAAACTTTATGTAAAACAAGAGTATTATAGTGGCACTTCACCGAAAAGCTACATGGGAAGGGCGATATAATTCTAAATCAAGGATGCTACGTCATGAATTCATAATTTTTTCACAAAGTTGACAATTCAAACCATAGTAGAATTTTGATTCACAAAACAACAAATTGATACTTATACAATATATCTACATATTTGCACGGTCATAATCGCCGGGCGATCTTTTTTGACCAAGATATTAGAGGTAATGTCCATACATGACTGTACACAATACAAGGCGATATCATGCTGGTGACCTAAGAAAGAGTTTAGTCGTGCTGCGCACATTGACCTACGTTAAGGTCATAGCGTCCAGCCTCATGACCTTTTGAATTTACCCGCCATATAACCTAAAATTCTCCACAGTGCTACTCATTATACCGTACATAAAATTCTCATAAAGGATGTGAAGTTCTATTCAAGGCAACTACTATAGATTACAAAAAGACGTCTTCAAAGTATAATTTAGATCTTATAAAATAGCTTTAATATAATTTATAATAACTTTTGTTTGTATATTAAATGATACAGGATCATTAATACTGGAAAGCTATACAACACATTAATCTGATAATGAAACAGTATGACCTAATGTCGAGATCTGGGGTTCAAGCCTCTTTACAATTGGACGGACTTTCGATTTCGCCATGGACGCCTACTATTACAACCCAGTCATTGTGGATCGAATTTGCCATCAAGGCTAGTTTAATTATATGAGACTCTAGTTCTGATTTTTAATTTAGTATATGAATTCATACTTATCTCATATACCATATTCTGTACACTAGTATGAATTCATACTAAACTCAAAGACCAAAGATCAGGAAACATTTTCCTGATGATCATCCTCTGGGCCGTTTTGTCAAATTCTAGGCTAGGGGCATCTTTTAAGCCAAATATCTTTGACATCTTTCGGGTAACCAGTGTCAAAACGTCGTGTCACTTGATCAAGTCTCCAATACGCATTGCCTTTGAAGATATACATTTTGTTATAGTTGTCTCCTAAAGCGCTGATTGCGTCGAATCCATTAAACAAGGCAGAAGGTAATGCAGACCAACCGATGTAATAGATGAAGCTTAACTCCTGAAATATGCCATCTTTATTGAATTTATAATAGTATGCACCTGTATAAGAAATGAAATAAGATCGCTAAGCTGTAAAAGGGGACATGGGGCAAGTCTTCATGTTATCAATCAATCAATCAATCAATCAATCAATCAATCAATCAATTAATCAGTCAATGATACACAGTACTTGCATGAAATGCATACCCCATGAAGGAGTCTATTCGTACAGGGGACCAACGGCTTTACGTGAATTCCGAATCACGGAGCAAGTAGAGTAAAGTTTCTTGCCCAAGGAAACAGGAGACGAAAACCGCCCGGTACCGGGGCTCGAACCCACAACCTCTGCATTACGAGACCCGTGCTCTAATGCATTCAACAGCTGAAGTAAGACACAAGACCTGTGAAGTAAGACACAAGACCTGTCTTGTTTTCAAGCCTAAATGTATCCAAAGCTAAGGGTTTCAAAAGGCACGTCTTAAAACTGAACTATTTTGCATTTAAAAATCGACTTGTGAACTAGTGTATAGCAATTATCCTTGTATAGAGACATAAGTTTGTCTAAATAGATACACTGTATTCATTTCAACGTAGTTTGTCAAAACTCGATTTTACAGTGTACAAGAGCAAATTAGTTTACAACAAGAATGAACAAACAATGATGGAACAGTGTGAAAGCAGTTGCTCTGAGAACTAGTCATATTAACAAAGAAATACGTTATAACTTAACAAATTAATGACAGTATAGTATTAGAGGGGAGCGTGGCCGAGCGGTTAGAGCACGGGTCTCGTAATACAGAGGTTGTGGGTTCGAGCCCCGGGCCAGGCGGTTTACGGCTCCTTGTTTCCTTGGGCAAGAAACTTTACTCTAATTGCTCCGTGGTTCAGATAGTCACGTTAAGCCGTTGGTCCCCTGTGCGAATGCTCCTTCTTGGGGTGCTGCATACAGTGTATACCTGGTGAGTCTATTGTTTAAAAAAACAACTTGGAGCACACTGACAGATCAAAAATGCACTTACATATTTTGACTCATCGAAAAAGAAATAACGCATAAAGATATGTGAAATATTGATCAATTGGATCGCATAAAGAGCATAATCATTATTTTTAACCGTACTTTAATATAGTTAAAAAATTCTTACCAAAGAAAAAGTAGTAATATCCGTCTTTATCCATGAACGCTGCATTAACGTAGCACGGTAAACCACGCCATTTTCCTCTGATATCTATTGTTCTTACATAGTTTGTGTTCACATACTCAAGTGCATAACATTCCTGTAAATAATAAAAAGGAAAAAGCAAGCATGTTATTAATATTGCAGATGAGGAAAAATCTTGCGGAAAAGCTGAAACTTACCATTCCTGGCGTCGGAAGGAAAATAAAAGTGGTGCAGCCACTGATAAAAGTGGTGCGGCCAGTAGCCCGATAGGATAAGGAAATAACTAAGACCCAGAAGGCAACATCTACTAAAAACGAATGTTGAGGTTATTTATGCTAGGACTATAATAAATCACATCAAAATCAATTAAATTTATTTATTTTTTTATTTTTCTGGCTGAAAAGTGGTGCGGCCAAAGCCCACATGACCTACACGGTTCCGACGCCCCTGCCTGAGGCTGACACTGAAAGCTTGTATTCTCTTGCATTTGGTATATGTATCGTTGGTACACGACTTTGATTTCAAGTTATTCATGTTTGTCAACTACGGCAAGCATCAAAATATTGAAATTACTATATATATATGCGCATTTACTCAAGCTTAGGATCATTAGAAAATATAAACATTCGAAACCTTTCCCACCCACAGTTTATTTAGGTACATTCTAACGTTACCTTCAAAAAGTAGGTGATTCCATTTTCGTCGGTGACTGCAGCCTGAATGTTTGTCCAATCGGTGTTAAATTTGCTCTTAATAATCGATTCCATAGCTAGTCCTCCGGTAAGAGGACCAGAAAGATCCCAAACGTAACTGCCTACAAAACAAGTTTGAAAATTGTGTTTATAATATTCCACTAAGAATTGATCTCGTAATTATCCTCGTGAATGAAAACAAGGATTTAGGGTAGTTTTGACAAGGAAAGCTAAGATAGGATCCTATATCCCTGTATAGGGTATCAAAACAGACAATTTAAAGACTTCCAAGGGTACGTATTTTTCACAGGCAATCGTCTCTTAGGGTGTATTTAGAACAACTACGCATTTCATGCCCGCGCATTTGAAAATCATATTCAATTGGTACAAAAACCTGTGTGTTTTTTACCCTTGCCTTGCCTTGCCTTTCTTAGGGTGTTTTATGTTCTCTTCCCAGATATCACTGTCTAATTATGGTGTATTTTATATTTATATCAGTGTCCGTGCTATAATATAAGGTATATTTTTCCACAAAAATCCTTGTAGCTCCTTGTTTAGGGTATCAGTGACAAATATCAGGAATCCAACCCGCACCCAACCCACCCACCCATCCCATCCTCGTATTGCCCTGGGCTATATCTACACTGTAGATTACAGGCACGTTATCCCTCTTGTTGCTAGAGACCAAGAAATTTGAAAAAAACAAATCTGAATTTTGATTAACTTGAATTTGGGCTATTGCAAGACATACATTTATTTCAAAGAGATAATGCGATGATTAGACTGCTTGGTTGTATGCCAGTGTCACGGTATCAGTGAAAAGTGGATGTATGAAGGTTAATCAAGTGAGAAAATAATGATAATATGATCCTGCAAAGGTGAGGTAGATGAGAACATATCAGTATCTTGTGAGTTATTTACTAATTCCACATTCAGCATGTTTAGTGATACACGTCAATGAGTGCAACACTATGGTTGGCATGTTTTTTGTCGGCATGACGTTGGTATCAGTCAGTGAATGCCTGAAAGTGAGTTGAATGAGAAATAATGTAGTATCTTGTATAAAGTAGCTCTTGCTCAGAGCTGTCCACTACCCTCTGCAGTGAATCAAAAGTGCTCGACCCGGCCGTCCGCTTCGCGGGCGGCCGGGTCTCGTTGCTGGGTCCGTGGGAGGGGCGATCAGGGGAACGGTGCTAATTCTAGTATAAAGCAACTACTGCCAACACAATACTTTAAATGTTTTGTTCTATGCAAGAAACGGGTAGATATATATATATATACATCCTATAGCCCGTTTATATTAATTTTTGGTTCAAGATATCAGGAATGACCATAATTTTGTAGTAGTTGTGAAGTGAATCTTTCAGGAATTATCAAAGAAACACTGTTTATTTTTCATCTAACTGCGTCACTTTTTACTTTACACTGGCTTGTCATAGACACCTCAATTTGACCGAGTCGTTTTGCAGACCGTCGATTTGACGGTCAATTCTAAATAAATAGGCGGTTGGTGCCCTACACTGTTATACTGTTGGGCAATTATTTAGCGTTGGTTAAACTATGAACAACCCAATTGTTGGGTAAATAATATTAACCAACTGTTGGTGAAATTTTACCCAATATTTGGGTAATTAGCAACAACTTTTACCCAACAGTTAGGTAATTAGCCAACATTTTACGCAACGTTGGTAATTATTTACCCAGAAGTAGGGTTGTTCATAATTGAACCAACGTTGGGTAAATTAATTGCCCAACGTTCTAACAGTGTAAGCATTCAGGTAAGATAGGGTTACAAAAAAGTATCAGTCAAAGTAGCTCAATATAGAGAGACCGAAAAATAAAATGTTTTCAACAAGTATAGAATTTAAACATCTGAACACGTTTCCATATTCCTTGTATGATGAAGATTTTACAAATATTTGAGACTGTTTTAATAACTTGTTTGTCTTTCCCGCCAAAAACACGCTACAATGTTTCGGTTCTTTGGTTGGATTAAACTTGCAAACATACCTGAAAACCCAAATAACGTTCCATCATTTGTCCTTACCACTGCATCTATTTTACCACTGCATGCACTTGATGGTGGAGGGCTAGTGTTTCCGCCTTCATTTGAAGAGCCACCCGAATCTGAACCACTTCCACTTGAGTCACTGCCACCGGTTCCAGAGCTGCTACCAGTGTTAGCTAGTGACAGATAAAATCAATGGTGTAAATTCACCTTATAATATGCTTTACTCATCCGGTTATGTCTCGGAATATTAACATAATCAAATTTGCATTGGTCGTCGTGGTTCGAGTCCAGCCAAGTGACCGCGAAATTAAGCATGTAGAAAAACTCGGGGATGTGAGCGTCTTGGAATACTTTGATAGGACTACGCCTGAGATTGCACCATTTGGTGTTAATACACTTGTATTATCGTAGGAGACCTTTGACGATATTGGTACAATCACTTGGCTTTACAAAATTAGCAAGGCAGAGCATTGTACACTATAAACAACATGCATATTTTCATTTTTAAGAAATTAAGGGAAAGAAAACGATTCAAAGGCAAACAAAACAGTTGAGACCAAAATCACGTGCTAATTGTTAGTTACAAATATATCTTTGTGTATTTCGTCATATTATAAAACAAATATTTTGAACAATATTCAAACATCGATGAACAAAGGATTGGGAACTTCAAAGAACTTTGAACTCAAACTTAAACTTTGAATAAAAAATTGGAAGATGCATTACAATTTTTATCAAATGTGCGTGATTTGAAATCATTAAAAAAAATTATTTTGAGTAGAGTGAGATGGGCAGGTCAAAAAGTTTGGAATATAGTACTCTTCTGAATTTGTCATTGATGTTCTTATATATCATAAAAATATAACCTACCGCCGTATAAGAATTGAATTCCTTGGACATCATCAGTTCCCAGACTATAACTGTCGCCTTGGTATCCTTGGTAATATGGAGCCATTACTGACCCTCTGGCACTGGAATGCTTCAGCCCAAGGGAATGTCCGAATTCATGCACGGCTACGCTAAATAAATTGATACCTTTTTAAAAACGTATAAAATAGGATAAGCTTATTGATAAAATTGATAATAAAGTTATTTTTATTTGAGAGCTAGTTTCGATTTTTGAGAGTTAGTGTCGATTTTATCTGAATTCGTGGATTGAGTCAAATAACAAGGTAATTTCTATATAGCTAGATTGAAGGCGGGAAATGGCAAAAAAATGTGAGAATATCAAACAATGTGATTTGGGGTCAAAAATCTTCATCTCCATTGAGTTTTTTCTGAAATACCCTTTTTAAAAATATACAATTTTTATTTACTTAAAGAAATACTATAAGATTTTGATCAAAAATATTTTATAGTAAAAACAGCATAAAATGGAGGAATATGACTATCTAAAAACGTTTTAAAGTGTATTTTGTGAAAAAAAAAATTACCACCGAAAATTGATAAAAAGCATATGAATATTTTCCTATACTAATACATGTGGAATTAAATTCGGCCATTCGGGATCAATTCAACAAATGACCATAACAGAAAAAGTAAGCATCTTTGAGCCAAATCGTTTGGAGGGTATTCATATCTACCCAAAACAAACCCAATAGGCCCCAAAAATGAAAAGTCATGGGTGACAGGGGGCGCTTCATTTTTAACACTTTATAGTATTGCTATTTGACGTTGAAAGTTTGGCGCAAAAAAATGGCAGAAATGTACAGTATCATCATCCTTAATGTAGATCAGAGTACAAAATCTAGGTCGTGGATAAAGACTTTGCAAGCAAAGTACCATGATGCACAAGGGAAAATATGCGCCAGACATACCTGCTGATGTCCGATGTGTCCAGGGTTCATCGTCATCAAAATGACACTTGCCGCTGGTTGGGTAAAAGGCATGTGCTAAAACACCACCAAAGCCATCAAACGGATAACCATCTCTATGGTCGCCGGATTCAAATAAAAGTATGAAGTCAGCATTTTCACCAGAACCAACTTCGGTAAATGTCAATGACGTGACGTCAGCCCAGACCTATATTATGTGATAATTATAAAAGTTAAATGATAAGCAATTCCGTTGTTTTGTTTAACAAAAAACCTCATTATAGGAAATCTCTCATTAGGCACTCTTATACTGAAGTCACAAATTGTCAAGCATTTAGAGAGTAGTTTGTCTAAATTACTGTCACACAAACGTTTAATACATTGTCTCAAATGTTCAGATCTATATAAATGCGCGTGTTAGGTTCAGAAAGTTTTGCTCCACGTTATCTTTAGCCAGTGATACCCAATAATAATGACATCATATACATGAGACAAATATCAAAATCTGTGTTTCCATATCACAAATAAAAACAAATACATCTTCATAAAAAAAAACCTCAACGCGACAATATGGAGGACAATTCTAGGAGACAAAGATCTGTAAAGAAATGCCCTGTAATTTGGGGATGAGTCATGTGACAGTAAGTAGATTCTGTCATGTGTGTTTTGAAATATGTAAACTGCATCCTTCTGATGTTGGATGGATATACTCCTTAACTTGATCCGAAACTCACGAATTCCATAAATTTAGTGGTACAACATCATTCGATTCTAAGCTTTGCACGCTACGCCTAATTTAGTGTATTGCACTTATACATGTAATATACCAATCGTAAAAGATAGTTTTGAACAGTGTCAGGCAATGAAATCAGTAAAATTCTGCGTAGGACATATGTGGAGATGTTAACGACAGTGTCGAGCCATTGCCGTTGCACGCCGTCGGCATGGTTGGCAGATGGAAACACCATTCGAGTACAATAGCACATTTCTAGTACAAACAATTGTTAGTACTAGAAATGTGCTAAAATTGTACTCGAATGATGTTCCAAATGTGCACCTTAAGTACTATAGTTTTGTGCTCGATTTTTACCAGGGGATGGCCATGATACCCTTACCTGCCAGGCATCCCTAACAATCTGCCGTATAGTGTTCCTTGGTAAGTCAGATGTGTAGCTATCTATGCGGTAACGCAGATTGCTTGTAGAAGTCCATTTATTAATAGAGGTGACAAATTCTTCTGGAGCCTCGTCTGGTGTATCTGGTAGTCCACATCGAGGAGTGTTAAATAGAGTTCTTGTGGCAGCGTCCAACACACCTACAGATCATAGGGAATTTCAGTGAACGTAGTAGTGACAATTGGTAGATTTTTACGGGTTCGCCGTCGGACAAGTTTTGAACTGTCAAGCTTTCGTCAGGAGTAGCTCCGACTTCTTCAGGACAAATATTATTATAATATAACTGTAGTAGTGACAGTCACTAAAAAGTAACAAATTTCGTAAGTCCAAGAAAACTGGTGACTTGCTTCGATTCTCTATTCGTTAGACCGTCTGGATGTTGTATCTTTTTCTCATTACTTATCTGCTAATGTTGCAGAACGTGGTTATATGAAACGGATCTATTCTAAATAATTGTTGGCTTCTCGTGAATATTTTCTTTCGTGCTAAAAGGGGTTGAAATATTTAGGAGACAACCAATGGTATCGACAAACGAGGTCGATATAATCAACACACAGTTAATAACGTCTTTTGAATTAAAACACCTGCCTCCATTGCAACACTGAGGGCAACGGTCATAAAGTGAAGAGTGTTTTTTAAAGCAAAGACTTGGAGTCGAAAATGTACAATTGATTACATACAGAGAACAATTTCTATGATATGAGAAGCATATCTGGGCTCTTAACTTCTTCATTTAATAACAAAATTTAATTTCCAAACTTACCTGTCGCATTGAGTCCATTAAATTTTTGAAATTTGATGATACCTTCAGTGATGTTGCGGGTATCTGGCTGTCCAGGTTGTTGATATGGGTGCGGTATGTAGCCAAATTGCTCCAGATAGATCTGAAAAAAGAAAAAAAAAACATGATTACAATATTATGATTAGTGTTTTAACACGTGAAGTGAGATTCAAATATTAGGTACATGATTTACTAAAATGTTTTACTACAGATTGGAAGACTTTGAGATATATCTTGAAAATTTTGGAGACACTTTAACTGAACTTGTGTAAATCATGTAAATTCAATGCTTGAATGGGTAAAGCACTGAGTTTATTCAACCCGCTGTCACGAGAAGAGTATCAATACAGAGAAGTTTGAGTAATATAAACCAAAATGTAGGTCTATTTGGACCTCAGGGGGGTAACTGGGTATTTTGACCGGGTAACCACCCGCGTTACCAAAAAAGCGAGACCTGGACAGGTCTCGAGACTTGTAATATAGGGTATCAAAATCGACCTGGTATTCTGAAGGTCTCACATAGGGTATCAAATTTGGCCTTTCAGTTTCTGATAAGGTATCAAACTATGAAGAAATGGTTGAATTAATGATAATGGTGCCTTAAATTGCTTCAAATACCTAGGCACACTCCTTAAGAGCGTTCAAATGGTGTACAGTTACATTTTGCCTATGAATTCTTGTAATAATTATTTTGTCACGGTTTCAGATAGGGTATTCATCAACAGGCATGGTCCCGGATAGGGTATCCATTTGAACAGATAAGGTAGATTTATGGTCTCAGATAGGGTATCATTTCATCCATTTTTGCTAATTTTTGGTCTCACATAGGGTCACCTTCGGAACCTGCGGAACTCGGGTAGTTACCGGGAAACCAATATCAGTTACCCCC
>JXSR01S060447.1:1963-29842 GCA_000969725.1 Ophiothrix spiculata | reverse complement strand
TTCAGCATCTAGATGAGCTCTCTGGTCCTAGAGAGATGATATACTTTTTGAAGGTATAGTGACTATGCACTCTGGTCCTAGAGTAGATGACGTATTTTGACATACGGTCACGGTTGCCGGGGAAGGCTCCCCTTAGTCCCCTACTCTTATTTCGAACGGCCGTAGCCTAGCCTGTGACGTTCTTTTACATCCGACAGTGTGCCAGGAACACTTCAGATGGGACCGACGGCTTTGCGTTAAGTTCTGTTAAAATCAAGGAAGTTATAACTTCCTTGGTTGAAATACACATTTTTCTATTAAAATACACATTTTTTCCCATAATATGAGCTCGATACAAATTTCTGTAAAATTAATGTCAAAGTTCCGTTAAGGCCCCTCATTTTCTGAAATATTTTACACTTTGTAACTCAGCAACCGATAAGTAAATCCAAATAAAAGTATGCATTTCTAGATGTAGATTTTCATGTAGAAGATGATGGTTAGGTCCAAACTGTATGATTTTGGACCGAGGTCCAAAAAAAACTTTTTCTTGGACCACTATATTTGTAAACAACCTAACTAAATTTTGAAAAAATAAAAGTATAGAAAGTATAGTATTTTAGAATGTCTAGGAACGCATTTCTCAATTTTTTGATTTTTGACTAACTTTTTGAAATATTGACAAAATTAGGTCTAAAATAGCCCAAAAATGACAAAAAAATCATTTAGGGCCAATTTTGGACCAATTTTTAGCAATATTTCAAAAAGTAAGTCAAAAATCAAAAATTTGGTTTTGAACTTTTCTGCTTTTTTGAATCTAGAAACAAATGTATATATAAGGGTTTTCTCAAATTGTTGATTTTTATCTTAGTTTTTAAAAATTCCAAAAAGCAAAAAAGTTCAAAATTTCACGAATGCAAATTTCAGTTAGGCTTTCCAAAAGTTGGGGCAAAAAATGCGTTTTTTGTCATTTTTTGCCCATATCGACATTTTAGTCCAAAACCGATATCACCAATATGTGCACAGGGTAAAATCCACTTCTAAAAATGTATACTTTTATATAGTTTGTGCAATTACAGTAGTAGCTTGAGAGCATTTAGAGAACAAAAACCGTTTATGCTATCTTCCCCAACCTTAATTATTTATTTAAATAATTTCCAAAAGTTTTTTTTTTATTTCCAATTAGAATCTAGGCTGGTTCTTTTATCCGATGAGTTGTAGAAAATCATTACAAATCATCTGACCCCACATCTGACATAATTATTTATAAAAATATAAAAACTAACCAATCCCTAAATTTAATGTTTTTGTGAATGTTCCCAATGTACTGCTAATATACATGAACCTAGGGTGTCTGATTTTAGGTGGCGAATTTGCTGTTCAGTCACTCACATACACACACTGATTGAAATGACGTTGAAACCCGAGTGAACGGCTCTTGGCCTGGATAATCACAAAACACGAGGATAACACGGGTTAAAACTCAGGTATGTTAACTTTTCATTTCCTTAATATGTATTCTTTTAGTAGATTCAATGTTAGTTGCTTGCCATGAGCAAAAATATCGAAAATCAAGAGGAATCAAAGTGGTCGTTTCTAGTTTGCAGCAAACTTAGTAAGACCGGGTAGAAGACATTCTCTTTTATCGGGAAGGTCTTTTATCATTTACGAATTCTCCCCTATACTAAGTTTGCACATTGAGCTATACAAAACCGAGGAGCGCCAAAAATTTCCCTTTAAAATATTGATACTCACTCCCAAATTGGTCTGCACCTAATCATTGTTTCCTTAATTTTCACATCAATAATTTAAATTCCGCTAAAACTGTCTGCATTTTTTGGAAATTGAGGATCTTTTCTCTCCCCGTGTTAATCAGCGGGACTAAATTTGCTTGTCAACTTAACCGTCAATTTCATTCACGTAACAAATTAGTCTCGTTATACAACATTTATGACTGTAATAGACGGGACATTCGCGTAAATTCACTTGGTTGACCGTAGCAAGTGAAGACTGGTAAAAGAGATTTTGGGAGCGAATCATTTTTGCTTCGCTCGCTATCTATTTACGTTGCTCCTCGTAAATCGCCGTTCGTTGCTTCAACGGTGTGTGTGAGGTGAGCGACCAAAATAAAAAAGACACACATACCGTTGAAGAACCTTTAACTAGTCGTTTCACGAAACAAAGCCACGTCCATGGTCGCACTTGTCAGTGCAGTGTGAATGTCACGCGAATCATGAGCTGATCTGGTACATTAAAACATGTCCAAAATAGTTCGAAATTTTAGCCATTTAGCGTGACTTTTAAATTAAAATAAATTTTCCTGTAGTGAATAAAGGTCACATGAATCTGCAAAGGGTGTTATATGGTCGATATATGTCAAATTATAGGATTAAATGTTGTTTTATTATGTGTTTTTTCAATGTTGCTCTTAAATGTCATGCTTAAATCCACACACCAGTGTTAGGGCTAAAGTACCGTGCACAGTGCATAGGGGCAGTGCACAGCTGCATACATGTACAGCATTGACCGTGGGTGTTCCAACTTGCCATTCATTCATTGCACAGTGACCATTCAGTTCAGTGCATGTACAGTGACCTTAGATGGCCAAAGGCATGCACTGATACTATGATTTGACCATTCATGGTAAAAATGCGTGAAAAGCGGCTATGAATCAGTTTTGTTTCAGCTCTTTTTCTTCCAACACTAGTTGCCAACTGCTTAATTCTTATGCCTTTTCTAGTTTAAATTATCTAGGGAAAATAAGTGTAAGACAAACATATATATGATAATTTTTTTGTGTTCGCCTTATATCTCATCGTAATGGTTTATTTATCTCAGACCTCATGTAGCCACGTTAATGTGCTTTTTGTGATGAAGAGTGTACCCCTTGAAATCTAACATCTGCTTTTTGTGTATATATAAGTGATAACAATAAATGAATTGCATCAGCTATGTAATTACATGTCATTTTGTTTATAAATAGTAGTTTCATTTGTACATTACAAATTAATGTACCTTGCTTTGTTGAACCTGATGAAGAGTGGTGTTCCCCTTGAAATCTAACACATCATCTGTACTATTTGTTTTATTTGGTGGATTTTGTATGAATCTACCTATAGTTTTTTGTGCAGTTTGGGGAATCATTATTTAGTATTGTACCAGATTCTGGGCCCTTCGTATTATCGTATCTATAGGCCCTATACCAAAATTCAATCTGATCGGTACCCAATGTTTTGTGCACAATGTAGTATCCAGATTGTTGTTTTAAAGATCTATCGCATGTGGCCCCGGGCCTGTTCCTGTATGGGTTAAAATCAAATGCATCAAATGAGATGCCGAAGTGGTCTGTTAGGCCTAGCTATCTCATTTTTTTTTATCATTTAATACATTAATGAAGCCTAGATATTATTTTGCAAATGGATTACTTTGCTGTCACTTTTTGTTTCATCAAGTGGATGTTTCTAAAAGGAGGAATATTTGCAAAATTTATTTCATCTAGAAATATTGTAGTATCGATATTGACATTTGAACTGATAGTGGCTGTCACAAAGTTTTTAGGCCTACCGGTAGTCATACCGGACAGCAATGTGGCCTCTTGCAATTTCATGGTGGCAGCGGTGGGATCCTGGAGTCTTATAACGCCTTGATATTGATTGCGACACAAGGACTGTTCTAAAGTCTCTGCTAAAATTACTCGAACAAAACGTGTCAGGTGACCATGAATTGCAGGGTACCCATCTCGTTTGTAAACAATTTGCCCTGCACTCTGGAATATTTGTTTACATTGTCTGAAGAATTGTGATGCTGACGTAAGATAAAGGGATGAAGATATTGCTACGTTCTTCTCCCGGTTGCTACATTTTGTACATCCCCATCCATCTTCAATTCAGAGACCTGAGATCAAATTTTGACTGGGTTGGTTAAAAAAAAGAATTTAAAATATGTAATGTGATAATTATAGCTTGAAGTATAGGCAGGGATGATGATTGTAGGCACAATCAAAATTTAGTGGCAGCGGTGGGATCCTTGGGTTTATTAATTCCTAATTGTACCTGGGATTGGACCTCCATATTGATTGGTAAATTGAGTATTGTTTGTTCCAGTCATTTGGATACAGGGGTTTGTAGTAAATATGATGGCAAGTGTTACATGATGAAGGCATGGGCTCATTCATTGTATATATACCTGATACGGACATCTCCCCCCCCCCCCCCCCGCCCTTTACTTTTGGTCTATGCATTTGCTTGTCATATTGTAGTCAATAAATTCAGGTTAGGAAATCCTGAATTTATTTTATTCTTGTGAAAATTTCAGGGTAAAGGAAGTGCATGGGCATTCTTTCATGTGCTTGCATTTTTGAGAAAAGTGAGAAAATGTGTCATTTTCTAATTATTGTTGGGGCCCCGACAGCAATTACAATGTGTAGTAGCCTATGGGTTTTTCAAATTTATGAAAAGCTTGTAACTTGAAAACAGATGGTCAGAATCAAGTGAAATTTCAATATAAATGTACTCTTATTATTTAGCTAGAAAATAGGCAAGGTTTTTTGTCACATCAAAATCATGAATTGCACCTTTAAGTTTAAGCTAAATCCTTCGGAGCATATTATATCTACCAAAAACAAACCCATTAAGCTAAAAAAATCAAAAGTCATGGGTGATAGGGGGCGCTTCATGCTTCTAATGTGATGATCATGACAGGAGTAATGTGTCTAATAGATAAAACACCATTTCTGGGCTGGGTTGATAAAAAAGGAATACATTTGTAAAATTTAGTGGTTGTTCTAATAAAAGGTATGAAAATAAAATGGGGATCAGGGTGTTTGACTTTTTTTTTCACCGCTTTCATTAATGCACTTTTCACATAGTATGCCCGGATAGTTAAATTCATGTGGATAATGGCAGTAGACCCAATGAGCATAAATATGAGAGTAAGAAAATAAATAACAGAAACTAAAGAATGTTTTAGCAGGAAGAAATCAATCAATAGCTGTATTGTAAGCCAAGATTTGGTGGACATTCATCACAGGTCAACATACCCAATCAATTATACATGTACACCCAGCAATGTTGGGTTTGTTTAACATGTGAATGTACAATGAAAACTGATTAAATATTCATGAAGTAAGCAGAAATGATGTTCTGTGCGAGCTTATGTAATGTTTATTTACATTGATTACATTGACATTTAATTTGGGCAGGGAGGGGAGGAATTTATTAAGCCAAACAGCGTTGCCTGTTATACCAGTAACCAGTTGGTATTGGTTGCCACATTTCAGTTCCATCCAATTTACACTTGAAAATCGGTCTACATTGTATACTAAATATTCTGATGATCTCCTGGGGGAGGGGGTTACTTACATTGACAAGGTATACGTACATGTGCCTGCCTTTTGGGGTGGGTTTTCACAGATTTTGTATAGCGAACGTGTGATTTTTGTCTCGGATGAAAGCACTCGATTTTCATAAATAAGGTGCTTTTGAGGAAAATTTGCAAAAAAGCACCTAATTTTACTAGTAAAATTGGGTGCTTTTCCATCAAAATTGGTATTATCGATGGGTGGGTTTTTGAGCCAAAAAATAGGTATAGAGATAGAGATAGAGATAGGTCAGTTTTTCAAAGTCCAGCAGGCACATACCAGTACAAAAAACTCCATCCCTGATCTTGGTTCATTTGTTTTTCATTTTGAGCAGTTACATTGATTTGAACTTTCCAAACACACTTTTCTTTTGAAGGCCCTTGAAAGTTTAAAATTTCATGTTTCTTTGCTGCCCGCATCACATTTGTTTTCAGATTAATAATCTGAAATCCATGAATACATTTTTTGCAAGTTTTTGTTTTTAAGTTTTTCATGGTTTATGAGTGTTTTTGAAAATAAAGTATCAAGCTCAAACCCGACTGTTGACCCCTGTTGCGCTTCTGTGGTTAATTTTACTAAACAATTGCGATGCATCATAGCTGCGATGTGTTCAGTGCGCAGCTAGACTGTTTTTCTCAAAGACATAAAAACTCATCGTAAGCGTGCAATGCATGGCAAAATGGCAAGGCCAAGGTATATATGAATATTACACTGGGAAGATTCGAACACATCGCAACGTTGCGATGAGTCAAAAGGTGATCGCAAATGTGCGATGAATTAACTATGCGTTCGGTCTTACGATGCATTAATGATGCGTTTTAACCCTCATCCCCCCTAAGGTTCCCCCCTGCATAAAAACGCAAAAGCAACCGACCCCAGGCATTTGGATAATCTCTTTTACATCATTTGCGGCCACTTTGTTGAAAAAATTAGAGGGGTACAATCTAAGGTGGGGTTAGGGTAGGCTGTCAAAGTTGGCGTGTAGGGGTTGGGGGGTTGGTGAAGCGTCGGAAAATTTTAAGTCACCATTTTTGACAAATATATGCATGCAATGAAGCTGAAACTTGCAGGGCATGTTAGAATTATCATTCCCCTTCTTTATTAGCAAAAAGCCTGATGAAATGTCATTTAGAACTTTTATAGCAAAATTTCGATTATGGTGGCCATTTTTGCCCAAATTCTGATTTTTTGACCTGAAAGACTTTTGACGTCATAATTAACGCCTTGGCCGATTTTTGTGATTTTGGTATCGTTGGATAGGGGAGGACCATACCTATCTATTGATAACAAAACCAAGTTCCACAAATTTCCAACAACCCCCCTTGGGTAGACGTGTTCCAAAAATAGCCTAGTAATAGACGAGGGTTAATGCATTTTTTGATACTCGCACTATACCAGAAATAACGAAGTGTTTCCAGTGTCCTTTTTGTGCAAATTATTTTATGATTTTTTAATGGAACATTAACAAGGTTGAAGGAACACAATACTGTGATTTTACATTTTGAACAATGTGGTCATTCAGCTGTTAATATTTTCTTTCTAGAGCATGTTTCAAGTTGTGCATAGTTTTTTTTGTTGAAATGTGTTTTATATTCATGACCTAAAGAATGTATTGTTTATTTATTTTTATTTGATGTGATTTCTTGGAAGAAATTAACATTACATTGATTTGTACATTTTTTATGTGGGTGGCAATACATGCACATTGAATAGCTTAAGGTAGGGTCCATAAATTTAATTCTGAAGTGAAGCATATGTTGTACTATTAGGTATATAATAGGCATATTATAGCATTTTCACAAGTTTTGCAAAGTCTCACCCCTACTTCATACCCTCCTTACAAGCATAATTTGAAGGAACCAGGGGAGCATTAATAAATTTACTTTCCCCACAGGGTAACACGACCGTCTTACTTTTGTCAGGTAAAAATAACTAAAGGTTAACGGCCAAAATTATGGATCCTCATAGAGGGGGCATTGAAAAAAAAAACCATTTTCAGTTAAAATTGAGTTTACATGCTTTTCCATGGAATCGATCCACATGTTTCATGGCAAATAAGTACCACTGCGATTTCTTGCATTTTTAAAAGGGGCATCAAATTTTTTTGCAATTATTATTATATTTTTTTTGCACCAGCCCCAAAGAATTGCTCCATTAGGCCCAAGTTACCATTTGCAAAATGTTTACACTAATATGGAAAATTACCCTCCCCCTGCTGACTGGGTTCTGTTACTTTTGCAGTGGACTTTGGTTCAAACCTAGAGAAACATCTATTTGAACATGACATTGGAATTCTAATTTTAAATTTAAGACAGATCGTCAATATTTATTTGTTATTTTTGTGAAGTAATAATCATTTGAACATTTCTGCTAAATATGATCTAATACATTTTTTTTCTGAGTTGCAGTATTGTATTCAGTGAACATGTATGTTTGTAATTTGTGTACCGCCGCGGCAAAAGGGTCCAGTTGTCGACTCCTACATGTTGCTCATTGTAGCATATCTGATGTATACAAATACCATACATTAGATATGCTACAAGGAGCAACATGTACGAGCCGACAACTGGACCCTCTTGCCGCGGCGGTACACATTTATGTACCAGTGATAGTGCATGGCACTATCTTGTTGTCCCTGTTTAGTTGTACTATGTGGTCAATAATTATGTTGGATTAAGGCTCCTCAGCTGACTGAAAATTAATGCTTGTTAAATGTGACCATGCACTACATGTATGCTTCCAATTCTGGTACATGAAATAATGTATGAAGATCAATAGTATCTGCATTTCCTGGAATCATAATGGAGAAAGGAAATAGGTGCTATTTTATTGATATATTTATATGCTTTGTGTCGTTCAATCCTATATGTGACCGTCAGTGCAGTTATTAGCCATTAAGTGGCAAATTTTATTTTGCATGCATGTAAAGGTTGTCATTTGACATTTTTTGTAGCTTTGCAACATGCTTCAAAACATTTGCACCTGAGTGTCATTTAAAATAAATTAAAAAATATAAATAAAAAGCTTTTCCTGGAACCATCAATTGTAAGGAGGTTGTATGTGAACTGAGTGTGTGGAAAAACACACAACAAATTTGCATTTAAGCCTTTTAAAGGAGCTTGGTTTGATTTGTCAAAGTTTAGTTAATGTAAGATGACCATTAATTAAAGAGGTCCCGGTTTCAAATTTCAGCTTAAGGGACCATTCATTTATTACAGGGGAGGGGGACTAGGAGAAAATACAGTACAGCTCTTACTTTGGTGGCCTACCCTACATCAATCTTACGTAGTACCCAAATTTTCTTCATCAAAATGACTGCAATGAATGTATAAGAGATTAGCTTTAAACATGGAAAAATGCTTTTGGTCAGTTGCTTTGGCATTTCTATGCAACAGGAAAAAACTCAAGACTGAACAACCACCCCCTCCCCCTGTCCCCTGGTAGACAGGGGTTTTAAGTAATAGAAATGTGGACATCAATTACCTAAATACAGTTGTGCATGTTTACTCCTGTAGTACAATGACTGAAAATTGCAAATATTAAGGTAGGCCTAGTCAAGTGTTATATAGCTTGCTTAGACACAATTTGCGCATTACGTTGTAGTCAAGTAATTTTAGGGTGCAACCCTGACGGGACCAGTAGTACTCATGCCAAATAATACAAAAATTCGTATAGATCTGCACTTTCTTTAATCTATGGGTGCGAGTTATTCAAAGGACCTTTGACCCAGTGCTGGGATATTTTTGCATTCTGACTGTACATTTGCGTACTGTACAGTAACATGTACAACTGGTTTGAACTGAGTATTTCAGGCATGTTCTCTTCAAATATGGTGATACTGTTAATTAAAGCAATACTATAAGAATTTGGTCAAAAATATTTTATAGTAAAAACAAAAATTAAGGAAATGTGACTATCTAGGCCTAATAGCATTTTCAAGTGCATTTTGTCAAGAAATTGTTTTGCAACTAGTGACCGAAATATTGATAAAAAACATAAGCATGCTCTCTTTTATATACTAGTACATGTTGAATTAAATTTTAGATCCCGAATTTAATTCAACAAATGCCCATTACCAAAAAAGTAAGCATATTTAAGCCAAATCATTTGGAGGGTATTGATATCTACCCAAAACAAACCCAATAAGCTAAAAAAATCAAAAGCCATAGGTGACAGGGGATGCTTCATTTTTAACACTTAAAAATTGGATGTTCATTAGAATGTTAAGCTTTTTTGGTTTCTAATTTTTAATTTTTTCCTTTTAAAATGAAATTCGTGACCAGGCTTTTAAGTATAAAGATAGTTTTTCCCATCATTTCATTGTGGAAATTTCAAAGGACATTTAGTTCTGATCATGTTTATCATGCTGATAAATACTGCAAGCGAGTTTGTTTGTTTTGGCAGAATTTGAGATTACATTTAATAGAGTTAGTTGATCAAACCTAATTTTGATAAAAATTGGGGCACTCTTAGCTGCTTGTGACGTCAAATATGGAATGAAGTTATTTTGTTTTAATGATCATAATGATAATAGGGCATAGTATGTGTGTATTTTTTGATAATTCAACTGGACTTTGGCTGTTATTATGCATAAATACACTGGTCAGTGTTGATTATGACCCCTGGAGGGTCCACACACTTGGTCGGTGATAAGAGGTATCATCTGTGAACAGTGATGTTCAAAAATGTTTCGAGCCAAAAGCAAAACTTAAACTTTAAGCACTGAGCAGTGTGCAAATTAAGGAAATATATCCTGTAATTCTGTGGATTACCATGTCCAAAAAATTGGTAATCCGCAAGTATTTTTGGTAGTTCGTAATTTATAGCCAAATATGAAAATTGAAAGGATTCTCAATTTTTAAATGATTCTGATTAGGCTCAGTAAGTAAGGCTAGCAGACAACAATATTTAATGACTACTACTGCAACTATAAACCAATAGTCCATGCCTCATTGAGATATGTTTCAAGTCCCTTTCACAATCTTTAAGCATTTGGGCTAGACATCCCGCGGATTACCAGCTATGAAGTTCTGGTAATCTGCGCAAAATTTTGGTCTTCAGGATGCCTGGATTACCAACTAATTTGCACACTGACTGAGTCCGTAAATATTGTCTTTGAACCCTAAGCAATATACATGTAGTACATTTTGGCCCTGTTTTACTGTAAATATCCTGGTTTTCTACCACCATCATGGCAACTGTTACCAGAATTGAGAAATTTACAAAATGGACCCCCTTGTGTACTGAAGTGTTAAAATGTAAGGGTTTTTGTTTACCAAATACTCTTATTTTGTTGAGTTTCACATGTTTGGAGATCTTTTTTTTAGACATGTAAGTGTGATACCTCTACAGGAAAAAACACCTGTTTTGCTGAATTGTTGTTCACTGATGATATCCTGTTGGCAATGACAAGTACCCCCCTCCCCCGTATTTGACCGACCCCACTGTTCTGATCAATGTTTGTTTAATCAAATATTGGCCAGTTTTGTTTCCACATGACATAGAATAGGTAAGTTTATGTTCATTTCTTAACTCATGATTTGGATACATATGAAAGTTTCAAAATTTTTATATATATATTGTGAAAAGTGTTTATTTATTTTTCAAGGGATATCTCATATGTATTCACAGGCCTTGAATTTAAAAAATCCCAGGAGCTCGATGAATTACTCTCCTGGTGGCACCGAGGAGCTCAATTTGAGCACCCAAAATTGCTCTCCTGGGCAATTTGAGGAGCTCAATTCAATGATATTATTAAAATGCAGATTTCATAGGCTCAGCTCAGCCTCGATGAATGGCAAACGTATCTTCTACAACACATGAAATTTGTATTTTATTAATAATTACAACTTACATCATTCGCATAATTCACAATGATTTTGGGTTGACTTCAAAGACGATTGTCCTCTGCTTGGAAAACTGGAGTGATTTCACGACAAGCTAGGGAACAACTAACCCTGCATGTGATTTCATTACACATGATGTGTACACACAAGCACTGCTAGTTGTATCATAGATATGTCATGTTTTCAGTACCTCTTTGATTTTTTCCTTTTACATGCTGGATCTCTTGTTCTGATGAATCTATATAAATAATCCCATGATCATATTCAATCACGGCCTGTCCGCTGAAAACATTGGACTCCTTCGGCTACGATTGTGTAGTGCATCGCTTGCAAAAATGAGTTGATTCATTGCTAGCTAACATGATAAGTGTCATCACTAGAATTTGAATCAAAATGATCACTAGAAAATCCTGTATCAGGATTTCTACCAATTTATCAAATAATTATTCCTAAAACATTCAAAATCCATCATAATTTTTCATCCAAATTGGCCAGTAACTCTCGAATTTCGGCCATATTGGATTCCCAGTTTATTCTTTTTTGTATTGAGTTGAATGTGGCTTACGTGGCTGGCTCTCAAAATACCGTGACCATTGGTGACAATTTGTCACTCAGGGGTTTTTACAAATTTTACGGCGACTATAATAAGAAATTCTCAACCTTCACGGAGCAAAAGGCCTCTGCCAACAATCTTTTTGAATTTTTTCCCCTTTATTTTGAAGAATTTTGACATAAGTTGATGTTGAAAATGGTGCTTTTATTTTCTAAACAGATTTCTCAAGACAATGAAATTATTTTTATAGGTAACTGACGTTATTATTAGGGTAACACAGGGCACTTTTTTGGGTGTATTTTGATGATGAAAGTGCATTAAAATTTACCGACTCGTACTGGCAGTTTTAAGGAGTGCGGTCATTCGTGCACCTTGGACAATGTTTAGGAGCGCGAAGGAGCGCAATCGCGCCAGCGCTCCTTAAAAAGCAAGGACTGTATTCAATGTTAACATTTGAGTGTATCTGAGACACATATTAAGAATACATAACTGTCATTCTCTTCACATGTGTATAGTACATGTTTAACTGTTTTTCGGGTCCATAGTTCTGATTGATGTTTTAGGTCAAGTAGATGTCAACTTAAAAAGTATTTGGAATGGTACTTCAGTTTCATTTGTTTGATCTAATTTATTTATTTTAATTGGCAGAATGTCCCTGCAAATGGTAAATTGAACATGATGATCATAAAACACAGAGAACAGCTGACCCTGTGTTCAGAATTTGTGCCTATTGGTCTCAGGGATATAAAAACCAGTACCTTACAACCAACTAAATTTTGTAAGTTACCTAGATTCTCCAAACAGACTACACAGTGACCAGTTAAACTGTGAGTGAGGAACAAGGACATTTTATAGGGGAATCTGGACTCGCTGCCATCTTTTGTCGCTCATGGAGCAGAGTCATTGTACCTCGGGATATATTCGGAGTTTGGTCCGATATCCAGGCAGATCATGTTTAAAGTCTTCAGTTGACACATATATGCAGCATGTGAATCCCTGTCTGTGTTTCAAGTATGGCGTGTATTGCGAATTGCTCTGATCAAAGTACGCCAATTTTCCCGCTAATCCGTTTGGAGAAGACTAGAAGTGTGGCACGCGGAGACGTAAAATGCAAAATGCCTGACTTTGCCAGAGGCACAATAACTCGCCCTCCATGATTGGCAATATAAGATGGCCGCCATCCCATAGGATTTACACAGCAGTCAAATCAAAACAGTGGAGAGTCCAGATTCCCCTATATATACATTGTTAGTTCCTTGGTGAGGAATCAGAATGCTGTAATCTCAAGTAAGAAGATAAATTAGGAAGATGCTGCATCTGTAATTCAGAAACGTGATAACTTGTGTCCTTGAAAAGTGTTGAAGTAGTGTAAAACTTACTCTATGGTTAAAAGACTAGTTGAATTTGATTACAGTGTACCATTTAGTTTTGATACATGCTGTTCTAGGGGTGCTCAAAACCTTTTTCCTTGGGAGTCTGTTTTCAGGTTCAGTGGAGTGGGGGGCTTTGGAATGGAAAATTTACTCCTAGATGAGGGGTGAACTAAATCGGCCAAAAATGTGAAAGTTACATACAAATCTTTATCTGATCAACTTATTCACATATTTCTGACCTTTTGCAATGATGAAGAGGAGGAAAGGGAGGGGTGGCTATGAAGAGGAGGAAAGGGAGGGGTGGCTATGGAACTTATTTTTAAGAGCTTGGGATCTAAGGGGCACACCATTAGATTTCCAAGGGGGGGAGCAGGAAGTTCCCAACTTTCTGCTCCCCCCTGGAAATTTAATGGTACACCCTTAAGACTGGTCATACTTGCAATTGGACCTTTAGGTAGCAGAAACATGGTTGTGAAATTTATGGGTGTCTTGAATTTCGTACCACCTTTCTCAGTCAGTATCCCTCACCGGGTATCAATGATGGAGATAGCTCATCAGTGATCAGAGTGTAATACTACCCCTCTTAAATGAAAATCACCATCAAATTCGATGAAGACAAATTGATACTTATAACTAATTAAACACTCTATAAGAAATAAGACTGTCAATTACCCATCAGGTAGATGAAATCAGTCCACAAAACTGCCCTGATGACCTGTTTAGGCATGCAGTTGTCTTAATCTAGCCATCTTCAGGGAGAAACAGAGACTTTGATTAGCGCAATTTGCATGGATTGATTTTGTAACAACTTTGAAATAGAGCAGTGTTTAAAAGACTAGTATTTAGCATGATTTTAGTCGTAGATAAAGTACTTGATCTTGGTGTAATGTGTGGTTGAGGGAATAGAAACATGATCAGTGATGCTCAAGAACTTTTAAACTGTTGCATACTAGTAGTAGTATCTTAAAAATGATTCAGAAAGTATCTGTTCATCTTAAAGTATAAGACTTGTGACCTTAAATGTTTCTTTTCTGACAATGTAAATTGTTTGAATAATCTTTACTGTATCATTTTTGAGGCTTTGTGAATGTTGTATACAGTTTTATTTGAGTAAAAAAGTGTTAACACAAAAATCAGTTTTGCTGAAAGGAATTAAAAAAAAGAGAATCAGCACTCACCACTTTTGATTTGACCGCTGTGTTAACCAATGAGTTGGCAGCCAACTTGGATTGTCACTCATGAGTGATGAGTTATTGTACCTCCAACATTTTACGGCTGTGCATGCCACACTATGAGACTCTTCAAAACAGATTTACGGGAAAATTGTATGCCTATCTCAGATCAAGTCGCGATAGACACTGCTGGAAATGTAGACACAGTTTGTGCATAAAACAAAATACACACTTTGTCTTAGAAGCATAATGTTAAAATTTACACAATCTGCTTGACAATATCCATGAACAACAACAAAATGCAGTGAGAGCAGATTCTCCTTTTTAAAATTTCTTTGGTGGTGTCATAAAGATCATTTTAAAATAAAATCTTTTAATCAAGTTTTTAAAGCTGACACAGTCCAACAAAACATACAGGCCTATAAAATGGTTAAAGTGGGCTAAAGTCATCAATCCCCATTATTACGGACGTAGATAAGTATGGAATCACTGCCTGGGCAGAGATCCATCTGTGGCATGGGTTAGAAATGCTGCTTTCATACTCGTGTAGTTTTGCAGCTTTGTCGCTGCGTGACGTATATTTTTTGCAAAAACTTGTCGCTTTCGGAGGTCGTAGCGGCAAAGCTACATGTCGCAGAGATAATCGATATCTGCAAAATTTTGTCGCACGACAATATTTTTGGAGTTGAAATGAATTCAACTTTCTGAGCAACATGAAGCGGGAAATATGCAAAGTGACAAAACTGCAAAGCTTCAAAAGTGTGAAGCGAACCAAGCGACATAGCTACAAAACTGCAAAGCGACAATAAGTATGAAAGCAGCATTAGTCACGGTAGACCATAGAGAGACTTTGTCCTCAGTTTGAATCCCACCAAAACCAGGAGGGCTTTTTGATTTAAGAGGATAAAAGGAGATGGGCAGGCCAGGTAAGAGTTAGGGTAAGATGACTTTATCAACAAATATTAATTTAGTCATGATGTGAGTCTAGGAACTTATATAAATCAGAAGTGCATTCAGTTTTTCAATAAGTTCTCTAGAATGTTGATACATGAAAAGTAAATATACACAATTTGTTTGCAGGATTTAAAATTCTTCATAGAAATTCATAAACACAGAAAAGTGCTTTAAAAAGAAATATGATATCCAGTCTCTGACACTTTGTTAAGACTTGACTAAAACAAGGGTAAATTTGACTTTTCTCAAGAGGAGACTTTGTTCAAGTCTTGTCTGAAACCAGGGCAAGTTGGTTTACTTCGAAAAAGACACTTTGTGATAATAATCTGTGTTAATGTATTCTTACACCGGGCAATTCAATGTGGTATGGTTATTGTATTATTTTTAGTTCTATTTTGGCTATCATTTGCACATTCACATCCCTTCGGTAACACAACTCATTCAATCTCCCTGTAGATTTTATTAGAGCAATATTCATGATGTGCATTTGAGGTTTGGGATATATATTGTAGGTTGCTTCTTGATTTGTAGTGTCTCTAAGATGTCTTATTTCTTGTTCATAAGATAGGCTTCTCAATTTATTTTGTCTATGAGATGTTTTCTTATGACTCTCTTGTCTGTAAGATACTTCTCGTCTGTGTCTCACCCAAGGAATTTTTATCTATATAGGGGAATCAGGATACGCTGCCATCTTGTGTCGCTCATGGAGCTGAGTTATTTTACCTCCTGATATGTATGTAGTTTGGCCCCATATCCAGGCAGATCAAGTGAATCTTCATTTGATGCATATACAGCGTGTGCATTTTGTTTCTAGCGCAAACCGTGTCTGCGTTTCAAGTAGCGTGTATTAAGACTTGCTCTGATCAAAGTACGCTAATTTTCCCGCTAATCTGTTGTGAAGACTCTCAAAGTATGGCACGCGGAGCTGTAATATGACAGAAGTACAATAACTAACCCTCCATGAGCTACGATCCAAGATGGCTGCCATCCCATAGGATTTACACGGCGTTGAAATCAAAATGGCGGCGAGTACCGATTCCCCTTTTTAAATTCCTTGGTTTTACCTCATTTTGTGCTAATAGTCCCCGAGACACTTTTTCTGTCTCAGCTCTTTGTTTTGCTTTTAAGCGGCTCCAGTGAGCAATTGTACCTATACTTCGCATATGTGTTTCATCTGCGAGACATTTCCTCCATCTCTGTTTCAGTTAACCCTAACCCTTACTAAAATACCAAAAAATTACAAATCAACAAGTTAGGCAAGTCCAAATACGTCATAGACCGAAGTTATGATCACTAAATCGCTGCCACGACAGCGGCTGCTCAGTGGTTATAATGGGAATAGGGTGCGACGGGTACTGGGTGGGAATCCAGGGGGAAACCTGCCATTTTTAAGTTGCAAATTGCCGAGGAGATGTTTTTTAAATGGAGAAGTGGCGTAGGGAGTTAGGGTTATTTGTGTGCTAAAGAGGTTCCAGTGAACAATTGTACATATTCATGATATGCCTATATAGGTTTGTTTATATCTAAATTGTAAGGCACTTGTCCCTATCTTGTCTCTTGAGAAAACATCTCATATCGGTCTCATCTTTGAGACGCTTCCCGTCTGGCTTATTTCATTTTGGGTTATAGGCCTAGATGTTCCAGTGAGCAATTGTATTCATGATGTGCTATATAGTTTGGGTGATAATCATTGCAAGTTGCTTCTTGTCCTTGTCTCAACTCAATCGGCCCGATTATGGCGAGAACGGCAAAATCACAGGAACTCTGTCGATTCAACAATCGATCCATTATTACGGCATGAAGAAGTAGTGTGCAAGTATTCATAAATAAAAATGCAAGCATTCTGCCTCGTTTTAACCTAATGCTATCTACCTTACTAACTATTATTATTACATTATAGTTGTCACAAAAGTCCTGGCCACTACAACTATTATTATCACATTATAGTTGTCACAAAAGTCCTGGCCACTACAACTATTATTATTACATTATAGTTGTCACAAAAGTCCTGGCCACTACAAATATTATCAAAATTATAATTTTCCTCATTCTAAATGGTAGAAAAACGATGTAAAATTAAACTGTTCAACACAGGAACACGGAAAGAGGTCGCCATGTTTGGTTACTATAAATAGCAATTCAGTCTCGACTGTAGCTGGCGCTATTACTTAATTTTATACAGTGGGTGGTGGTGGATGTTTTTTTTTAATGTTTTCTTTATACGTAGCTTCGTGTCTCTGGTTCGTTTCCGAGACACTTTCCCGTCTGTGTCTCAGTTATTTTTTTTGTTGCAGAGTCTATATAGTTCCAGTTAGCTATTGTATATTCATGATGTACTATATAGGTTTTGTGATACATATTATTGTAGGTCGCTTCTAGATTCGTTGACCCTTTTAACTTATACTGAAACCAAATAATGGAAAAATCACAGCACTTGTATCATGTTTCTCATTTGAAGTTGGACATCAAAACAAAGAGATGAATCGAGATTGGACAAGTGCTATTTGAATATATGT
This sequence comes from Ophiothrix spiculata, assembly GCA_000969725.1. Classification (NCBI taxonomy): domain Eukaryota; kingdom Metazoa; phylum Echinodermata; class Ophiuroidea; order Amphilepidida; family Ophiotrichidae; genus Ophiothrix; species Ophiothrix spiculata. The sequence continues at coordinate 12,090 of JXSR01S060447.1, read as the reverse complement.
AGGACTCGAAAATGACAATTTTGTTTTTGCAAAGATGTCTTCAAAAGCAGTGGGATTCATATTGCACTAAGCAAGTGTCCTCTTCAATTTTTTTGTTTTTGATATTGCATGCGTTGTGGGCGTTGATCAACATTAGATCTTGTAGCAAAATTGAATATTTTTAAAGTCCAGAAGTTTGTAAAGATTACTAGGTACATTTAAATCAATTCAATTATTGTACTATGCTGTTCTGTTCTGTTATTCTTGTTTACAAATATGAGATTGCTGTATTTGATTAAATGACAACTTTATTTTTTAAACCATGTTGATAATATATTCTTCTGGACTGTTATTCAAAACTAAACTTGCAGTTGTTGCCTGGAAGCAGCAGTTCCTGTTGTTTGTCATTGCTAGAACAATAGCAATGGATGTCTTGAAGAAATACCATATCGTCATGTGAGTGCAAGAAAGTCGTATCTGCAATGGCTGCCATATATCATAAATTTAAATTGAACACTGTATAATGTCCAGTCTTGGGTCAGTGGCTCTTGAAATGGTTCTTCAGCTGATGGTATCACCTGAAGAATCATTTCAAGAGCCACTGACATATGGGAGACAAATTTGGGAGTAAAATTTTTCATATGAAGCAGTCAACAAGATTTAGTGATGACTTTTTAATTTTACTTTATAGCAATTTTTTACTCACTACATGATGGCAAAAATCTTGATTCTTACAAAAGGCAATGCTTACTCTTAAATGAGATTTCGTAAAAAGCCTATTAGTATCAAATGTCGACCAATTTGGCAATAAAATGAGCAGTTTTATTTGTATGCAAGTTGATGCTGATTTGTGTTGATGCCCTAGTTTTGAAACAAGGCTGAGATAAGTGAGTAATTTGAGCTTCTCTGATTTTTTTAGAACTTAAAGAGTTTTGTTATGTGTAATTTGTGAAATTTGAAGATTAAAAAAGTCTCGGAAAGCTATCTTAATAGCTATTTTTTCTTTTTCATCTCTTGAATTCCACATTAGTGGACATTTCAAGATATTTCATAAAGTTCCATTAAACTTAGAAATAGATATGAGTTATAAATGCGCCGTCAAATGGAAGTTCAAAAGTAGAAGAACAAAATTAGACCAAGAGTGTGTTTCACTCAAACGCTAAAACCGGGTATTTTAATTCTGGCTAAATAGTATTACCATCATCCTTCAGATCATCATTTGACGGATATGAATAAAAATGAGGAATTTTAAAAGCTGATACGCTGACTTGGAAGCTGTCATAAAAATAAGGCGCTTTTTTGAAAATATTCCGAATATCTCCTTTTATAGCCTGTGGATCATGTTTGAACCCAAATTTGATTTGAATGAAAAACTTATGTATCAATTTACATTATTCAAAGGACATTGGACAAGTTGAACATCATCCCAAAAGTTTTTTCAAAACATTGAGCGGAGTCATTCCTGCGACCCCAGTGGTAATAATGGAAGAATACAAAGTTTCATTGTAAAATTGTATCCCTCTATATCAAAATATATGTAGATTTTCTTGAATCATTAGTAATTTTTGTTGACTACAACAATAAATATTGCCTGCTAGAGTTGAAATCTTAAAATTGCCCTTAATAGATACAATGCAAAATAGATTTTTTAAATATTTGAATTTTTTGAGGGACATGCGTGGCTAAGCACTTAAAGTCCTCGACTCTTAATCACCTTGCATTGAGCGTCGTAGGTTCGAATCCAGTGGGCGGCGTGTGTGGTGTCCATGAGCAAGATACTTATCATCATGTGCTCTTCTCCACCCAGGTGTCGAATGGGTACCAGCATTCTTCAGTGCTGTGAGCGTAACAGACTAACGTGAAGGAGGTGTAGCAAACCCATCACCGCAAGTATAACTAATAGCGGAGTCTGGCCCAGTCGCTTCGAAAGAGAGATGGGCAGTGGGCACTCCGTCCTTTACCTTTACTTTATCATCTAAGTGAGTTAAATCATGTAAATCTGTCGTCTTATTGAGACATTCTGTCTCTCAAATGCCAAGGTTTATTGATTCAATCTTACGAAATAATGTTTATTTCAAATTCTAATGAGTTGCAAATCATATCTTGTATTTTTTATGAAAGAGACTGATGTTGACATTGTATTTCATGTTTAGGTTTGTATAATTGTTCTAATTGTTTCCTAAATTTGGCTTGAGTGTTTTAATAATCAACTTTACGGAAGTGTGGCATGATTAAATCACCCAATGTCCATTTCTCTACTTCATGTATATATTCATGTTCAGAATGACCATCTTTGAGTGTCATTAATGATGAAATACATGCATCTAGGGTAGGGTTAGTTTGACACTGAACTAGTTTTTTAGATTGATACACGATATATAAAAGCTTGGTCATCACTATCTCTGTGGCCATTTTGTGTAGTTCAACAGTGGCTATTATTGATTTTGCATTTGTCCTGAAGATCAGTCTTAATACAGAGTTTTGTTCACTTCTTTGTAAAATTCTGGGTTCATTCCATCAGTAACGTTTCTTGGGGAATCTTCTTTCTTCATCAATCTGTAAGGTGAGTAACTACATTGTTTTAAATAAATTTCGGACACGGACTGACAATCTAAACGCAGCCACCGCGTATCCACAAGTTGTTACGAGTATAAGACATCGGAATCTACGAAACACCGTTTTTAATCAGTAATTCACAGTACTGCGACATTGCACGCGCATGGAAAGCGTTGTGTATTTTGTGTAAATGGACACACAATTCTTGTACGCCAGCCAGGCTCTGAATTGTCATGCCAGAAATTTATTAAAAACAACAGTAATTTTAAAATATCATATTTTAAAATATGATAGCAAACACTGCTTCAGCCATTTTAGGCCTGCCAGTTTAGGCCAAAACAATTAGTTATAGAAAGGCATAACACAACAGGATTGACAAATTGAAACACATTCAGTTAGAATATTCTGTTGTATAAGGAGCATAGTTCGATTGCTTCAACTTTTTTTTTCAAACTTTTTGAGATTTTGGTACCAAAATATCGCTCATATTTTCTCATAACCCATGTGAAATTTTACGGCTTGAGTTATGTTCTGTTATGGAGATATATATGTGAAAATTGTGGTAACCATTACTGATTTTATACAGTAACGTATAGGCAGCTCTTAAATACAAAATGGCCAATAAAATCAAAACGATTTGATCGATTCAGCAAAAATTTGAAACTTGGTCCTGTTTAGTGTCTTTCATGAGACATAGAAAACAAAATTTTTAAAAATCGGACCAAGCTCATTTAAAATGTTTGATGCAAAACCTATATGTAAAAATGTTCAAAAGATTTGTTGAAGATTAAATAATTAAGCATTTTCTTTTCTGACCCAAAAAGCATGTGGCCAAAATATTATTTAAAAAGATGGTGGTTACAGATTGAACATAATCAGTTTTAAAAGTTGCAAAATGTTCTTATAAATCAACTATAAATCAGCTTTGATAATAAACTTGTTAAAACACTGTATGTTATTGTTACATCTCTCCAAGCCAAGGAAAAATACTTAATTGATAATAGTGTGACATTCTATGGCTATACATTACTTATTTGCAATGTAAATTAGACATGAGAAGAAAATAACCTCCTACACAAAGTCTGAACAAGTTAGTTTTACTGAGTTTACCGTTTCTATCACAACATGGATCCATGTAATAGTGGCACCGTTCAGCTACTTATTATGACCACTGCTGTATCTATTTACACTGGGTAAGCATGTTGTTATTGCCCTGTATTTTTATATATTTTGAAATGTAAACTGGGACACATAAAGGGTGGTGACTTAATTTGTAGGTCTGTGTGAGATAAGAGAGGACAGAACTTTATCAGGGTGTGCCATAGATTTTTGAATTTGCAGTGGATGGGGAAAAGTATTGTATTGTAAATTATATACTGATTGACTTGATTTGATTGAGCTGGTCAATGATTTGTTACTATTACCTTCTCAAACCAAAATCAGTATATAAAACAAATATTGATTGCTCTTTCATTTTGGCAATAGTAAAAATTATTTCCCCTCGGTGATCTTGAGACTATCACACTATTTCCCTCGACCTTCGGTCTTGGGAAATAGTATACAGTCTAAAGATCACTTCGGGTCAATAGTAAAACCTCATGAACATTCAATATCTGTATAATATTCGCCCTTACAGATCCACAAAACACCTTTATAAGCATTTTTTGCAAATAAAGAAATTTGTAGGAAATACAAAAAAACATTGTTTCTGTATCTGCCAAATGTAACTTAACAGTAGTAAATTTTGTATTGTTTTAAAGCTTGTACATACATTATGTCCACTAAAACCTCAGAAAAAGAGATTTCGTTTGACATACAATTGTGCATGGTAGTTGTGACAAGCAGATACTTGAGATGATGAATAGTGAAACCATCTAAAATGGATCATAAACTTAATTTGAATCCAAAAGGGTCGGGTTAAATAGGTGCATTGAAGATACTTTTGGGTAACATTTGAATAGGTGCCTACATTGTAGCATATGAATAAGCGGGTTTTTAGTCTACTTTTTTGTATGTTATCAAAGTATGGTCTGTAGGTTGGGATGCGTTCCTATTGTTTATCTCATGTCCTGGATATATCAACAAGCATTACATAGATAATGTGATGTATTCTACAGCATGTTGTAAATACAGGTTATTCAACCTTATATCATGACTGTCACTTCTTTAAATCAACTAAAAATCAGCTTTACTAGTAAAGTTGTTTAAACATTGTATGTTATTGTTACATCTCTCCAAGCCAAGGAAAAATACTTAATTGATAAAAGTGTGACATTCAATGACTATACATTACTTATTTGCAATGTAAATTAGACATGAGAAGAAAATAACCTCCTACACAAAGTCTGAACAAGTTAGTTTATCTGAGTTTAACGTTTCTATCACAACATGGATCCATGTAATAGTGGCACCGTTCAGCCACTTATTATCACCACTGCTGTATCTATTTACACTGGGTAAGCATGTTGTTATTGCCCTATATTTTTTTTTATATTTTGAAATTTAAACTGGGACACATAAAGGGTGGTGACTTAATTTGTAGGTCTATGTGAGATAAGAGAGCACAGAACTTTATCAGGGTGTGCCATAGATTTTTGAATTTGCAGTGGATGGGGAAAAGTATTGTATTGTAAATTATATACTGATTGACTTGATTTGATTTAGCTGGTCAATAGTTTGTTACTATTATCTTCTCAAACCAAAATCGGTATATAAAACAAATATTGATTGCTCTTTCATTCTGGAATATTAAAAATTATTTCCCAGGTGCCTACATTGTAGCATATAAACAAGCAGGTTTTCAAGTCGTCTACATTTTTGTATGTTATCAAAGTATGGTCTGTAGGTTGGGATGCATTCCTATTGTTTATCTCATATCCTGGATATATTAACAAGCATTACATAGATAACATGATGTATTCTACAGCATGTTGTAAATACAGGTTATTCAACCTTTAATCATGACTGTCATTTCTTCAAAGGATAAACAAGATCGAAATGTATCCTATATAAGCCAAAATTTGACTTATGTTACTACCGCAGCTGAGATAACAACCACCAACATATTCTTAGTATCAGCAAAGTTGCAAAAAATCTAGTTCGCCTTATCCACTTGGGCAAGTTCCAGTGCTATAATTGGCTGTGCCGTGCCAGCCTGCCCATTTTAATTTTGGATGAAGTTTATAGAGGAAATCTCTAAAACACCTCATCCTTTCAAATGCCCTCCTTGATCATACTGAACCCGATTTTTCTTTTCATCCGTCTGTGTATAAAAACTCCTCAGAAATCTTAATGTCAAAAATTTATGGTTTGATTAAACCTGGGACGTGCTACACTGAATCCAGGGATCAAGATGGCAAACAGCGACTTTGTGATCATAGTTATGAGCGGGGGGATGGTGTATTTGGACTTGAGCAATTTTTGAAGTTTTCTTAAATGGACATTGTTAGATTAAGGGTTTCTGAGATAAGGTATTTTGTCTCAAGTAGATAGGGTTAAGGTTTTGTAAAGTACCGTATAGTTTTCCATACATTGATGAACATTATTTGAAATGAAAAAAAAAACCCCTGTAAACTATACAAATTACTTAAAGAGCAAAACATGGTGAAGCCTTTACCTATGGAAATGGCTGGAAGGGGGATGCTTTACCCTTCACATTTGCCAAAAGTGTATAGCTCTATATTTTTGGGAAGCACATGAAGTAGTGATGAAATCCTGACCTTAGAATTAATCAGCTCAGGTGAAGAAAGGTGAGGTCATAACCCTAACACGTCACAGTCCAACAAAATCCAACAAGTAAAAATCAAGAAATTCGCTTAAGTCAAAATATGTCATATACAGAGGGGATACAGATGGGCACGAAATGGTTGCCATGGCAGGCCATACTCAGTGGCTTGCCATAGGTGGACATTGGATCGGGATGTCGGGTTCAAATTCCATGGAAAACAAGAAATTTTTGTATGACGTATTCGGACTTGGATAGTTTTTAAGCGTTTGGGAGTAGGATTATGAAGGTTTATAAGTGCATAGTAGACATGCTACCATAACCCTAACACGTCACAATCCATCAAAATCCAACAAGCAAAAATCAAGAAATTCGCCTAAGTCCAAATACGTCACAGACGGGGGATACAGATGGGCACAAAATGGCTGCCATGTTAGTCCATACTCGGTGGTTTGCCAAAGGGGGACATGTGATCGGGATGCCAGAGGTCGGGGGTTCAAATCCCAGGGGAAATGGGAAATTTTTGCATGACGTATTCGGACTTAGAAAGTTTTTAAGCGTTTGGGAGTTAGGGTTACGGATGGTTAGTCAAAATACAAACTCACCTATGCATTAGCCAATCTGAAAATATTAATGATTCTTTTTGGTTGGTACATGTATTTCAAAAAAAGTATCAGTTTATTTTATATACAGGCCCAAACAGGTGGTTCGTACATTTTGATTCAATTTTAAAATTGTCACAAACAGGTCATATACACGGAACGGGTCATATATGGAGCTGTTATAATGACCATGCCAGGAAGTTGGCTTTGAATGTTGACTTTTAAAACAGATTTTGCAAAGTTATGCCAATAGTTTGTGACATTTATGTATTTTAGGTCTTGTCATAAAAGGGACATCTTGGGCGAAAGGAAAAATATTTGTTTTGGCCTCCATAACTGAAATATCTTACTGCTCAAAATTATATTAAACCTAATGGATTAAAAAAACTATATTTTTAGACCCCTGGCTTGAAAAGTAGAAGAGGGATTATGGCATACTAGTGGATGTTTGTGTCGTGTGCGTCGTCGTCGAAAATGGTTGACATTTGCCTCTAACTTCTGCATACTTCGATGGATTTTGATCAAACTTGGGACATGTGTGCAGCATGGGAACCCCCATTTGTGGGTTAGGTCAAAGGTCACATACTAAGGTCAAAGGTCATTTGAGGTCAAGTTGCAAAATAGGTTGAAATTGTCAATTTGGCCTCATTTGAATAGTTGGAAGTCTGATTGGAACCAAACTTGGTTTATGGATATAATATAATTATCCCTCATATGTTAATGTGATGAAGGTCAAGATGTAAAATAGGCTAAAAAAATTAGGCCTTGAAAAGTTTTGGATCGCGTCGGCCAGGGGGATCGCATGGTTCAGAGTTTTGGATTGCGTCGGCCAGGGGGATCGCATGGTTCCGAGAACCAGTATTTTTGTCCTGATTACAAAATAAATATACAAATGTGGGTGGAAATTATTAGACAGACAACATTGTTGTATTCTTGTTGAACAGTTAGAACTCTGAATCTGTAGGTCTTAAGTTCGAGCCCTTGATGAATCACAGCACTGGATTGGAAATCAGTAGATTGTGACTTGAAGCCTTTGCTATGGTTGAACCCAGAATCAGCTTGTAATACCTTTGAGCCCTTGCTATGGCCAACAGGTAGGCTTTTGAATCAGTAGATCGTAGGTTCGAGCCCTTGCTTGACCCGAGCACATTGGGGAACATATTGCATCGGTGATTATTACAAATTAAACTCTGATAGATTTGAAGTGATCTGGTCTAGGGAAGAAATATCTCTTGCCACTTTTTACACCTTTTTTTCCTGCAGATTATGCTTAAAATTACCAGATTTTTAGGTATTAGCCATGATTCACTTGGGTATGAAAAATTGTGAAAACTTATTTAAATCAAAGAAAGACTTTAAATAGAATCAAAACAAACAAACAAAATCATACCTCTTACTCTAAAAAGAAAATATTCAGCAAAATTCATTTCTGTCAGCAGTATTTCTACTTCCCCAAAGTTTGAGATTCCAAATATACTGCTGTTGATTTAAAAGTGAATATTATTCTTTAGGATGATCTCTTCACTAAAATATATCGTTAGTAACAAAGAAGTTTAACTTTTAAGAATTTAGTAATTTATTTCTAGAAACACTATCACTGAATTTCTCATTCTTTGGAAAATGAGAAATTCAAAGCACAAACAATTGTCTGCTTTACTATAAATGTTCAAGTTCAACAAGAATGGTTATGGATATTAGTTAGTACTTTCTAAAAATGCAATAAAATCAGTAGGTGTTGAGGAAAGTTTAACTTCACTTTGGTGATCGTAGCTAATGCCTTTAATAATGGAAATTTCACTTTTTCTATGGGGAAGTGTTGGGTACAATCTGCTGTAGGTTATTTGGAATTGGATGTATTCTGTATTCTATGCATTCTGGTATATTTTTTTGACATTCCTCTGGCAGCCATCGACAGAATTACATGAATTGACAAATTTAAGAATGCAAATAACAATTCAACTCAAAGAGAACATTAAAATATAGGCCTATACAGCAAAATCAGTACATTACAATACAATAGAATTTTAAATACATTTCAAAACTATTAAAAAAAATATTAAGGATAGTTTAAGAAATCTTGCCGAAATACTGGATATTGGTCAAAAGTCAATATGTTCCAAGTTTCCTAATGGATTTTGAAAAGGTCCTTTACCTTTTTCATAAAAGGTTGCAAACTTGACATTAAAAATATTAATGATGTATTACTAAGCTCCTGCCCCCTTTCCGTGACATGTTGTTTTGATCACTAATTCTTAAAAAAAATCGGTGAACTTGAAACATTTTGAATCTAAAATGCATGAATAGCTAACTTGTTTGTTGTTTGTAACATTATCTGATCCTCAAGTTTTTTCTTAATCGGACAAGGACAAGGACAAAAAAGAGGCTCCAGGTCCTCAAAATATTTAGAGAACCGTTTCTTGTTGAACCAGTGAGCCATTTCCGAAATTACATACTTTTATAGTATGCAAAATAAAGTTCACTGTATTGTAGCCAAGAGAGCGCTCAATATCAATATGATAGAGCTATATTACACAATATAAAGTTGGCAAAAATGAGGATTGGTCTGGTAGGACCATGAAACAACTTGTAATGACAGGGTGAACATTTTTGCCAACTTTATATTGTGTACATATAATATGCATGCATTTGAAGTGGGATATCCTGACTTGTGCTTTTTCTTGCTTTTGTTTACATGTATTTGGAACATTTTGATCCCGGTTTAGGTTTGGAATCAAGAATTTAACATGAAAAGAAGAATTTGTTTGATTTTCGTCTGATAAATTTGCATTATTTGTCCAAAAATATCTGTTTCCAATCATTATCTTCAGAAATATTGACTCATATTAAAGACAAAAAATTGTATATGGCATGACCAAGGCGCCGCAGCAGGGAACAATAGTGGCTCCCATTGCGCAAAAAGTCGGGAGCCATAGGGTAAAAATCGCCCGGCGCCCGCTTAAGAAAAAGCATGATCCTATAAATTGATTGTATCCAAGCTTGAAATAAATATATATATATATATATATATCTTGGGCTGTGGCTATGAAAGTTGTACTGCAAGTAGATGCGATGCATTGCACATTACTATAAAAGCTCGGCTTGCTTCTGACAGGGCGAAGTCTGATGAGTGCTTTCTTGTTGGGCTTCGTCTTCCACTCACACTTTGTGTTCACTGCGAACCTGTCCATCTGGATGAACTGTTTTATAATAGCATAAATGTTTGGTTGAGGAAGAGTGAGGGGCATAAAATTTATGCCATAAATTAT
>JXSR01S060446.1:168737-190187 GCA_000969725.1 Ophiothrix spiculata | reverse complement strand
GTTTAGTACTGATCAGTGACGAAACCAGAAATTCGTATGTGAGGGGCCGGGTATTTGATTGGGGGGGGGGGGGGGGGGGGGGGGGTTTAGGCAGAGGCAAAAAGATTAACCTACATTTTCATTTAGCAAATCACAATTTTTATGTCTTTAAATTCATAGAAATGAATATTTTCTGTGAAAGTGTGTGGTATTTTTTTAGAAAAAAAGAATAATGCCAAAATTTGGAAAAACTAAATCCATAAAATGGGCCAAATTTAAACGCTAACATCATTATTGTCTTACATATTAAAATGTTGTACTTGATTTCATTTGGGGCGGGGCAGATTATTTTTTCAAGGGAGGCTTTACATCCCTACCCACTAGTTACGCCACAGGTAATAACTTTATATCCATATAGCATATTGCGAATCAATGGAAACACAGATCATGAGATAGGAAATAATTCAGTACTGTATCAATGATATTTATCATTTAAAGCCCTATAAGTCAAACTTCATATGTTTGTTTATTATTCCCTTTTAATGATATATCATGTAAAGCCCACTATGTCAGGTTTCATAAGATGGGTTATTAGTCAGAGGTCGACAAGAGTAATTTTGTTTGAATACATTATTGATACAACAATTAATATCCTTGTGTTTATATACTCATGATAGGATTACATTAAGGATTATCCATTAGACCAACATAAGATGTCGGAAATTACATTTTAAGTTAATATGAGTTCAATTTGGTTAGCAATTTGCAACTTTATTCTTTACAAAACATCAAATGGGCATTTAAAAAAGAACACAATTGGACAAATAGTTCTTTGGCCAAATTCGTGATATTAAAGAGCAAGTTTTTAGATGTCAAATCGTCGTTAGTTATTTAAATAATAATTGGGCACCATCTTTTTTTAGTGTCTTAAAATGTGTGCATATTTTGGGCCGAGATATTTATCTGTTGAAAAGCAGCTCCTGGAGAAAATATTTTGATAAATAACATAATTACAATAAGTGAAAAGTTATTTCTGTCACTAATGACGGTATAATACCGAATATCCACTATAGTTAATAATACACATGTTGGCTGTTACAATAAGATTATGCTAGGTTCAACGTAACTTGAATTGCTCTTATTAGATACGTTATCGCTCATTTGCTGCTTTGATCGCATGTTTAGAGAGACATTGTTCTGTTTTGGATGCTGATAATTACTCTTTTGTCAGGGATAAAATGTTACTCGAGATTAACATATTGATAAGAAAATACCAATAAAACCATTGATGCAGGAAGGGAATTCAAAGTGATACGGTTATTTTTGGGATCTAGGGGTGTACCCCCAGCAGGGTTTCGAAGGGACAGCGGCCCCGGGGGGTACAAGGGGCAAAGCTTTTTGAGAAAATACATAACAATTCTTATTGTAATTTGATACCAGACAAGTTATAATTTAATTGAATAACTTGCCCTTCAATGAGAAGTGTTGAGTCATGACGCAACGCAGCAGCCTGCACAAATCGATATAATCACGAAGTTAAAATATATGATGTTCACAAATGATATAAAATTCGACAGGTATAAATAGTGATCACATAACTCTATGTAGCGTTAGAGGGTGCAATGAATTTTATATTCGTTGTGTATATTTGGATATTTGCAAGTTTAAGAACAATTTTATAGTTATGTGTGATTGCTTGCTTCTAAATTATAACCTACTTCAGTTGACACTGGCGGATTTGGCAAACTCAAATCTTTTATTCTTTCTTTTTTTCCCTCTCTTTTTCTTTCCTTCCCCCCTTTTTTTTAGACTGAAAGTGGTACGGTCAGTTCCGTACCAACCGTAGCGGTTCCGACAGACCAATTTTATGTAGCGTTAAAGGGTACAACGAATTTGTGTGTATATATTTGGACATCTGTAAGTTTAAGAAGAAAAAAATAGTTATGCGTGATTGCTTGCTTCTAAATTACAACCAAGTTCAGTTGTCAATTGCGTGCTTAGTATTTTCCTTGTGGAGGCTTAACGGGAATTTGCCGATTTTGAGTGCTTAGTTTTCTTAATAACAGGCTGAAGCCCCCAAAGCCATCCCCTGCGCACGCCAATGTTGTGTGTGTTCAAAACTCTACTATTTGGTAGTATACGACTAAATATACCAATTATATCAATAAATTGAACTGTGTGTGTGTGTGTGGGGGGGGGGGTTAGTATTACAAAAGCGTTATGGGGCTGCAACGTAAAATACAGTAGCAAAATAAGGCTCTATGGTATACCAATTGGTCCTTTGTCTTCGTGGTATTTTGTTTTTACTTTTTCTTGAAAATTGGTATTTGGATGGATGGATTTTCAAATGTCCAAGAGGCACGTCCTTACCCAACCAAATTTAGGAACCCCTCCCCCAGGAACTGATCAACAACTGTCTAAGGAATGTCAGGCTTATTCACATACTGTGCTTATGTACTACCTCTCCACGCATGCGTGATTGAATACTTCAACGTGATAGCGGTTAGCTATAATAGAGAATTACCTTGTTATATCACCATGTGTTCTGTAATTCTACAAATCAGTTGTGCTCATTTTAGCTCTTATCGATCAATCGAATTCACTATCTTGTTATCATTATTGATTTTGCTGCTTTTGGATATTCTTACTCCCTCTTTATTTGTTACAGAGTTTCTGGAATAACGAAAATTGTAAGGAAGATGTCTTTGATGGGATTTATTCTTTGTTAGGTAAGTTAATCAACTTTGAATAGTCATTCTTGTCTAACTAGCTTGTGACTGTGATTTTTCTCGTATAATTATGCACACGATTATATGTTTTGTCAACATGATGATAAGTATTGAAAAAATCATAGATGGTTTTGAGACCTTAAAACAAACAATGGTCATTTTTATTTGGAGCATTTGTTTTATTCGTCATAAAGCTTTATTTCAATTCAGTATTTTTTTACTCATTTGCATACACTCTGCATTGTTTTACTTTATTGTATTTATAGCGCTTGAACTCTTTTGGAAAGGCGCCTAATTAATGCTGGTAGTATGTATATCGTCACGTTAAAAAAATATTGCTTATCTAATATTTTGACCAAATTGAGAGTAGTTAGTTAGTTAGTTAGTTTTGTAGTTAGTTAACTTTTTGAACAAGTCCTGTATAATAACTCGATGAAACAAAGCAAATATAATAAAGGTAATTTTATAAGGCAGTTATATAAATACATTGTGTGAGATAGGCAAGAATATAAAGTTAGATAGGCAATATTATTCTCAATGAGTCGCAGCAGTTTTCATTTTGATTTTGTAGAACATGTTCAAGGTCATATATACGTTTTATTTAATCACAGCATCTCTTAATCTATAATCTAAAGAGCTGATTTTTTTTTCAAATATCTAAATTTCGTCAAAATGTTAGATAGGCAACAATTTTATTTAGGGTGAAGATATGTACTTTGTATGCATGGGCGTCATTTCAGGGGGGACAGGGGGGACACGCCCCCCCACTATTTTGTGTGTCCCCCCTCACAATATTAGGTGTCCCCCCCATGGTTTTGAAAATTTGCCCCCGGCCCCCCCCCCCACTTCAAAATGAAATGACGCCCATGTTTGTATGTATGCATACGAAAAGTGTTGCAGCGTTTCAAAACTGGAGATGTGCAGTATACGTTTTTTATGATTGAAGTAAACTAATTGAATGCATAAAGAAGAATATTCGTACTAGAGTACACTTGGATTTATTTTAATTATATTTAGAGTATGTGTTAGAAATTCTTTTAATATTATGAAATAGGCATACAATTTATATCAATTTATTCTTCATAATTAGAAAATTGTTTCCGCAAACATAAAAATGTGCACCTCTTTTGAATAAAACTATGTTCATGCAAAAAAATATGCCATTTAATTAAGCTCTATAATTTTGTTTTCAATGAAGTATATAGCCGTGAGCATCAAAGACATGAAATGTGTCTTATTGATTTTTATCATTTTATATCAGTCTTAATTAACTTGGACGAGGCCTCAAAATATGCTCATGTTTGGTCAGGTGAAACTATATTTAACCCAGACATGATGCTACAAATGTTTATTTCAAAGAACTTCAAGAACCCACTTATGCGACAGATGCTAATTACTGACGGCTCTCCTAAATACCAAATACGTTTGAGACATTACGGGCAAAGTAGGATTATGACATAGAAATGCTTTAAATATTTACATGATGTTTTTTTCAAGACTAAATGTGGGTTGCCCTGGCAAAATGAGCGGAAAGTCGCGAATGAAGATTTTGAATAAACAAAGTAAAAATGTGGTTAAAAGGTCGATTTTTTTTACAAAAAACGCATCCATGAAAAGGTGTTCAACCATACCTTTAAGGGACTAGCCTAGATTTGTCCAACTAATTTTTACCTACATATTTTGTTTACATGAATCGATAGAACATGTAATAGTAATATACAATTTAACAAACCAGAAGTTTTCCATGATTTTGAAGAATATTGGAGAAAATTGTAATTCTTTACTTACTTTAATTTTGCATCCGGTGGCAAAAAATGGTGTAAAAACAGTGTTTCTAGTAATTTTCAAATCTTAAAACAACTGTGATGGGTAAACAAATTTGTTGATACAATTGTTTCTCTTTGAACATGTGATTATCTTCAGGTCTAATGTGTGAGCTTTGTTCTTTTATCTGGTAATCCATCTGAGGTATAAATTTAGGATTTAGAAAACACAGAATAGTCACACCACCATCAGATATATTACAAGATAATTCTCTATCAATTTGAGCCATTTCTGTGTACAATTTTAAAGCTTTATTTAGAGCATTTACATAAGTTTTTAAATTCTAAGTGGAACTCTTTTGAACAAAATAGAAAATTGTATATTTGCATAAAATTATGGACCATCCCGTGTTTAAAGATGCTTTAATATTCATTTGAATATTCATAACGTGATTTCTTTTTTAGAATTGGTTTGAACAGAGGGATTTTGGTCACTACACGGGACATTTTAGTTTAAATATTTCATAATAATGCCCAATCTGTGGAGCATCATATTATAAAGGATAAATAAGGTCAGGGCGTAAATTCTACACTACAGTGACTTTAAGAAGTCGTTACAAAATTTAAAACTAAGCAATGAATCAAGAAGAAATAGTGGTGAACTCCTCTTATTACTCACGTTAATTTAATCAAGCTAAGTAGCTCTTTTTAGGAGCTTTTTATAAAGCATGACAGTGTAACCCGAAGCTTTAAACAACAGTAAAGCCTCGTTCATCACTAAAATTTCCCTTAATTCCCTGACCATTAAGTACTGAGGACTCGCAAAATTTGTCTATACATATTACAAGTAATTAACATTTTGAAAATATCTTTATGAGAGATAATATTAATATTACTATTATTTGAGACACAGCTACATTAGAATGCGAAAAACAAATATGATATGGTGGCATGTCGTAAGGTGGGCACCTTTTCCATAACAGGGTAAAAAAATGCTAAAAACTTATTTTTTGATATATCATAGATATTGATTAGCTCTAACAATTAACACCCTTTTTAACCATAAAACATGTTTATTTTTTAAGATAATTCTTAATTTATAGTTAATTAATACATTGCCGTCAATGTAAATCTAAATTTTCAAACGCGTTTTTCTCAAATTGGACTAGATTTCTAAAATGGCTGTATTTTGTTTATTTTATGCAGTATATTTACCAAATTTTCAGGATTTGTTCTCAATGTAATGATACTTCAAATAAAATAATTTAAAATATTTCATTTTCATAACCTCGTATGTTAATTGCATCATCAAGGTCAATGACCTTTTTTCATGCCTGCACCGCATCCGCCTGCACCGCCACCCCTGGCACTTTTCATTGCAACTTGTGCCATTTTCAAATACAATGAAGTATGATTTCAAATTTCTCTATACTGAAAGTATATTAAATTAGGCTTAAAATGAGCTATCAATCACTGCTGTAGGGCAAGGGGTTGTAAAATGGCAATAAAATTTATGTCACGATTTTTGAAAAAGCGTTATTCCGCCACCCTTTTTGGGTACCCAACTCACGACATGCCACCATATCCTTGTTTGCTTTGAAAATTTAAAAAATAACTTAAAATGTCCACATTGTGTATTTTTCAGGTAGCTACCGATTACTTTGTTCTTTTTAAATGTGAAATAACTACAGTAACATAAAACAATTGGATATGCCAGAATAAGAACATCCCAACTCCAATAGCTCTCTTCTGTTAATTATATTTATACAATATAAATGCATACAAATTTCTGAAAATTCTTTCACATCACTAAAATAGCATTTCCATGTCAATATCCTTATCATAGTGTTCCATTTGACCATGTAGTTGACTTTTTTAGGGATTGTTAGATCATTGTTATAGTACATAGTTGCTATATTTAAACAGCCATTACAAGAACATCCCAACTCCATGAACTACCCTCTGCAACTATATGCTAGGAAAATTATCTAACAATATTTAACAAAGTCACATACAAGGTCAAATGTGACACTATGATTGGGATAAAGACATGGAAATGCTTTCTAGTGATTTGAAAGCATTTTTAGAGATTTATATGCATTTATATTTTACATAACTTAACAGAAGGGAGCTTTAATTTTGAGTTGGGATGTTCTTATTCTGGCGTATTCAATTGTTTCAAAGTAACCCGAAGCTATTATTACCATGCTTATGCGTTTCGCAAAATACGGATCGCTTTGCCTTACCTTCAATCGATCATCAATAATAATAGACCATATTTTAAATTAACCTAAAATTATCAAAGGACAAAGATAAGAGGAGACTCGCAAAATTCGCAAAATTAAGTTTGGGTTATATTAACCAAAATTTAATAAAAGAATATCTTTTGGATTGAGCTAATCAGATAGAAAATAAAAAAATATAGCAAAGTTTATTCTACCCATTTAACCTTTTGTTTATTAAAAATATTTTAGATGAAGAACATGCTTGTCAGCCACATATCCATAATGATAAGTTACATGTTTTCTATTCAGCGCCATTATATCATTATATACACATATTCAACAAAATGAGTATCCGTTGTGTATTTATAGCGTTTGTTCATGATATCCGAAGCTACCATGCTATATTTTACTTCATTATGACCACATTGTTAGTTATCATTTAAGTTTATCAATCTACCTCTTTGGCATGAGAATCTTTAATGATCATGACAATATGGCGAGTACGTCTATCAGGTGAAATGGCATAATCACCTAACTCTACTTTATTACTTGTGACTGCCATAACAGGGGATTTTGCAATCGTCCAAATTATGTCTGATCAATCCCCCTGTTCATCCTTGTTCATGGCAATTTTAATCTATGAACATTGACAATAATAAGGAAGTTTCTGGTGATTTTGAAAAAAAAAGCCATGCAAAAAATCTAAACAGCATAATCTCTCCATGGTTGCGATCAGTGGGGTAACAGGTGTTGGTCGTTAGTGGGAGCAGGGATGGCAAAGCCCCAAAATTTCCCCTGACGGTATCCCCCCACATTTTGTTTACCTACAATTGTTATAAAATGTTAGACTTCGTTTTAAATTCGAAAAAAGTTTCTTGCAAACTATGGCAAATAGCTTGTAATTTGCCTTTTCCCCTTTTTTCTTCCTCTTTTCTCTCCCCTTCTCTTCTTTCCTTCCCCTTTATTTATTCATCCTATAAAGAATGAGTGTACGCGATGGAATATCTTTAATAACTTTAGATTTAAGGCATCATAATTGTCCGAAACATGCGTAATGCGAAAATTAGTGCTACGAAATATCTTTTGCATAAACTCTATTAAAGAAACTTTAATAGATTTTAAGAAACTTTAATAGATTTTATGAGTGATGATTACATATTCTAACATTCCAGATTATATCCGTTATTCACTATGAGTACAGATAAAAGTGTGTGTTTTCAATTCACTGTTTTCCTAAACCAGATCCATTCGCATAATAACCCATATCTTCATCACTTTGAATTAACCTGGATAACGGAAAAAAGGAAAAACTCAGATTTCTGATATCGATGTGCACCTGAGTTCCTATAGATTTCTTTAGCAAAGATTCACCTTGGTTTGTATCAAATTTTTCGTACATGTATAAATATAATATCTTTAATATTCTGTTTAGTACTACCCAGTGACGTAACCAGAAATTCTCATTTGAGAGGCTGAGTATGGTAAGACAACTTTGTAGGGGGCGAAAGAGTTTTTGGCAGACGCAAAAAGATACCCCTACATTTGCATGTAGCATATCACCATTTTTTGTGTCTTAAAATTCATATAAATGAACATTTTGTGTGAAAGTGTGTGGTATTTTTGGAAAAAAAATCCTTAAATATTGGGAAAATTTGGAAAAACTAAATCCATAAAAAGGGCCAAATTGGAACGCTAACATGAGCAAAGTGTTACATATTAAAACGTTGTACTTGATTTCATTTGGGGCGGGGCATATTATTTTTTATGGGGGGCTTTACACCCCTCCCCACTAGTTACGCCACAAGTAATAACTTTATATCCATATAGCATAATATTGTGAATCAATGGAAACACAGATCATGAGATAGGAAATAATTCAGTACTTGCCTGTATCAATGATATTTACCATTTAAAGCCCTATAAGTCAAACTTCATGCTTGTTTATTATTCCCTTTTAATGATATATCATGTAAAGCCCACTATGTCAGGTTTCATAAGATGGGTTATTAGTCAGAGGTCCACAAGAGTAATTTTGTTTGAATACATTATTGATACAACAATTAATATCGTTGTGTTTATATACTCATGATATGATCACATTAAGGATTATCCAGTAGACCGACATAATATGTCGGAAATTACATGTTAAGTTAAAATTTTATAAGTTCAATTTGTTTAGCAATTTGCAACTTTATTCTTTACAAAACATCCAATGGGAATTTATAAAAAGAAAACAAATATGGACAATAGTTCTTTGGACAAATTCGTGATATTTAAGAGCAAGTTTTTATACATGTATGTCAAATATGTCAACCGAGTTGTTATGTACCATCCTTTTCTGGTAATTGTTTTAAATGTGTGCATATTTCGGGCCGAGGTACTTATCTATTGAAAAACAGCTTCCGCTGAAAAGTACCGACGATTTTGTTTGTTTGTTTGTTTGTTTACCTCGGTTGGTCCGTGACGGACACATGCCATTAGATCCATGATGAACTCATGGTCTCTTCCAAGCTCATACAGAAGTACCAACCTGGATAGCCAGAAATGGCTAATCTATGCATGCTGGCCAATGCATTTTTGAAAAGATGTCGAAAATAGAAAAGATATCAAGAAAAAGAGAAAGGGAAAGATGGCCACACCCTACACAAATGTACAATTTACTCTTAGCCCTTACTTCGTGAGAAAAGAAATCAGGAATTCTAATCTCATGCCCCGATGCAAAGGCTTTGACCGATAACAGAATAAAAAAAGAAGCCGCGCAAAGTTATTATTGTCATTAAGGGTACGAGGAATCCACATGCTCAGGAAAATATGAATCCTAACTATTTTTCAATCATGAAAAGATGAATAGTTTCCACTGCCTTTGCGGGGACTCGAACCATGGATTATGACCAAAGCTGTCGAAAGATTCTTGTTTCAACTTTAATTCAATGCCATTTTGATTATGCTGTTTCAGCATGGTATTCTGGTTTAAGTCAGAACTCTAAACATAGGCTTCAACAGCCCAAAATAAAATGGTCAGGTATATTTTGAATTTGGGACCCCGGTGGCAGGTCGGTCAAGATCAGCTCTCCTCTCTCAATTTCATGAATGTTGAAAACAGAGTGAAGTTCTTAAAACTTTGTCATGTGCATAAAATATTCAACAATAACTGTGCAATATATCTCCATGAACATTTCCTAAAACTCTCTGATGTTCACAGATACAGTACAAGATGTAGTGCCTACAATTGCATGGTGCCAAAAGTGAAAAGTCTCGCCGACTCCAGTTTCTATTTCAGTGCAATTAGGGAGTGGAATTCACTCCCTGTTAACATTAAAAGTATTGGCAATATTTCAGGCTTTAAAAGTGCAAGCCGTAGGTATCTCCAATGAGGTCCAGTTTTTATCATATTTATTGGCCGTGTGCTATTTTAGTGATTTATAAATTTATTTGTTTTTATCCTTGTATATTCCTTGTGCCAATTTTCCTCATTCATTTTGCCATCTTTTCAAGGACCTCATTGGAAATAAGCCTGAAATATGGCTTTCATGAGTTATCCTGGTTTTAAATCAACTGTACTGTTTTGTGTAAATCTTTATATTCTGTGCAATCTATTTTCCGTATGTGTAATCTTATTCTTAATTTTTTTTTTTTTTTTTTTTTTTAATATTTGTATGTTGAATTAGAACCAAATAAAATCAATCAATCAATCAATGGCGGGGGTAAGTCATGCATTACGAAGCGAGAGATCTACCGCTGAGCTATCAAGGCAGCGTTGAGATGGTGAACTAAAATCTAAAACATAAATATTAGAATGCCGTATTTTTCTTTTGTTTACATAAAAATTGCAATTTTTGCCTCATTGGAATGCTATATTTGTAAGTAAATTATGCGAATGCGTATATCAGACAAAAATGTAGATAATGTAGATACTAAAATCAGGCTATTCACAGCTCAAACAGGGCGAACTCAGAGCCATAATTCACGCCCAGTTTTTCGGGCAAAACAACGCGGGTTTGTTACATTATCATTCAAAATCAACACAACACATTTATAAAATATTATTTGTAATTCAATAAAAAGTATCAAGCCTACAATCTGTCAAAATTTGAAAACAGGCGAATCGTTCGAACATCATGACATTTTAAGGTTTCGGCGAAAAAGGTGTAAATTTTTCGAAGTAGTTTATTGACGTAACTTTGACCTTGATAATGGACGTGAAATCATTACCTAAGTCTCATGTATAAAAAATGCCAAAAATCGTATTATTCTGATATGTGTAAGTAGGTAAAAAGTTGCAGTAAAGATGCCGTTGACAAAAATGGCACCCATTTAGGGACTGTAGCCTTAATGATGTTATAATACCGCCATAACTCAATGATAAAGAGTGATATCCACTAAAGTAAATAATACACATGTTGGCTGTTACAATAAGATTAAGCGAGGTTCAACGTAACTTGAATTGCCCTTATTAGATACTTTATCACTCATTTGCTGCTTTAAGTTTAAGCGAAATGTTATTATTTAATTATTTTCAATTTAACAACCATCTAGCCACATGCTTATACACTACTTCTCCACGCATGCGTGATTGCATACTTCAAAGTGATAATGGTTAGCTGGAGAAAGACCTTACTATTCCAGGTCGTAATTATACAAATCAGTGGTGCTCATTGTGGCTCTAATCGATCCATCAAATTCATCATATTTTAATAAGTTTTGATTTTGATGCTTTTGGAATTCCTTACTCTTTTTTAATTTGTTACAGAGTTTCATGAATAAGAAAAGTTTATGGAAGAAATTTATTTCTTTGATGTGATTTATCATATTGTCTCACGAACTTATGACTGTGATATGTTTATTATAATTATGCACACGATTATATGTATTGTCAACATGTTGATAAGTATTGATAAATTCATAGATGGTTTTGAGAACTTATATAAAATGATGGGTATTACTGGTTTTCGAATGCGTCTGTATTTTCTTTCCTTCTCTCTCTCTTTTTTTGTGTGTGTGCATTTGAGCTTTGAAACGCTGCAACGCTTTTCGAGTTAAAGAGATTTTACCATTGATATGCATACATACCAAGTTTGATTATGTATATCGTCACGCTAACAAAATTATTGCCTAACTAACATTTTGACAAAATTGAGAAAATTATAAACAATAGTGGGTTTTTTATAGTTGGTTACCTTTTTTGAACAAGTCCTGTATAATAACTCGATGATACAAAGCAAATATAATGTACGTGTTTACATGTATTACTTAACCACTAAAATCACTTGGGTAATTTTATAAGGCAGTTAAATAAATAACAGTTGTGTCAGATAAGAATGTAGAGTGGTATTTCTGTCTAACTGTCAAAGTCTTGTGAGATGGATAGGAATATAAAGTTAGATAGGCAACATTATTCTCAATGTGTCGCAGCAATTTTCTTTTAGATTTTATAGAACATGTTCAAGGTCATAAACATATATTTTTTACTCACAGCATCTCTTAATCTAAAGAGCTGATTTTTTTTCAAATATCTAAATTTTGTCAAAATGTTAGATAGGCAACAACTTCATTTAGGGTGACGATATGTATTTTGTATGTATGCATATCAATGGTAAAATCACTTTAACTCGAAAAGTGTTGCAGTGTTTCAAAGCTTGAGTTTTATAGTATGTTTTTTTTTTGTATTGAAGTAAAGTAATTGAATGCATACAGAAGAATATTCGTACACTGGGCTCTTTTTTATTATCATATTTAGAATATGTTTTAGAACAGTTCCTTAATATTATGAAATTGGCATACCATTCGTATCTAGTTTTTCTCCATTATTACACAATGGTTTCCGCAACATGAAAATGTGCACCTCTTTTGAAGAAAACTATGTCTTTACAGAAACTATGCCATTCAATTTATGTCTATAATTTTGTTTTCAATGAAGTGTATAGCCGTGAGCACCAGAGACATGAAATATGTCTCATCGATTTGTATCTTTTTAAATCAGTCTTATTCAACTCGGACGAGGCCTCAAAATATGCTCATGTTTGGTCAGGTGAAAATATATTTAATCAGACATGATGCTTTGAATGTTTATTTCAAAGAAATTCAAGAACCCACTTATGTGACAGATGCTAATTACCGACGGCTCTTCTTAATACAAAATACGTTTGAGAAACTACGGGCAAAATAGGGTTATGACATGGACATGCTTTGAATCTTTACATGATGTTGTTTCAAGAGTAAATGTGGATTGTTCTGGCAAAATGAGCGGAAAGTCGCAAATGAATATTTTGAATAAACGGCTTTCAAGTAAAAATTAAAAGGTCGATTTTTTTTAACAAAACACGCATCCATGCATAAGTGTTCAACCATACCTTTATGGGACTGACCCAGATTTGCCATACTAATTTTCTATCTACATATTTTTTACATGAATCAATAGAACATGTAATAGTAAAAAAAAAGTATTACGAATTTGGAGGTAAAATTTTGGATTTAGAATCAGAAAAATATGGGCTTTGATCTGGTATCAAAAAAATACTACTTCCGGTTGAGCCCAGGGGGATGAGAATGTTTGGAACCTACACCTTTAAATAGCAAAAAACGGGACGAAAATTTGTTATTTAGAACTTTTATAGCAACATTTTGAGTTTTGTGACCTATTTAGCTACAATGCAATTTTGCCCGATTTTCCTATTCGAAAGTATTCATAATTCATTCATAATTACGTAACGCCTTGGCTGATTTTGATGATCTTGGTATCGTTAGATAGGGGAGGGTCATACCTATCTATTAATAGCAAAACCAAGTTCATAGGGGGTTCCGTTCCAAAATATAAGGGCTGGTTGCAACCCCCCCCCCCCCCCCCCCCCCCCCCTTCGGAGGACGTGTTACAAAAAATAGGAGGATAAGGGTTAAAGATGTTGTAGTATTCATTTGAATATTATTCATAACGCGTTTTTTTCCTTTAGGATTTTGTAGAGAGAGATTTCGGACTCTATACGGAACATTTCAATTCAAATATGTCATAATAATGCCCAAACTATGCAGCATCGTATTATAAATGGTAAATAAGGTAAGGGCGTAAATTCTAAACGACAGTATTAAACTTTAAGAAGTCGTTACAAAATATAAAACTAAGTAATGAATCAAACAATAATAGTGGTAAACTTCTCTTATTACTCACCTTAATTTAATCAGGCTAAGTAGCTCTTTTAGGAGCTTTTTAGAAAACATGAATGTGTAACCCGAAGCTTTAAACAACAGCAACGCCTCGTTCATTACTTAAATGTCCCTTAACTCCCTGACCATTACGTATTGAGTACTTGCAAACATTTATTACAAGTAAAATAACATTTTGAAAATACCTTTATGAGAGATAATATTAATATTACCAATTTGAGACGTAAATAGAATGCGAAAAACAAATATGTTTCCTTTGAAAATTTCATGTCCACATTGTGTATTTTAAGGTACCTTTTTGGATGTGAAATAACTACATTAGCATA
Organism: Ophiothrix spiculata; assembly: GCA_000969725.1. Taxonomy (NCBI): domain Eukaryota; kingdom Metazoa; phylum Echinodermata; class Ophiuroidea; order Amphilepidida; family Ophiotrichidae; genus Ophiothrix; species Ophiothrix spiculata. Next base: position 176,007 of record JXSR01S060446.1, on the reverse strand, counting down.
AAACGATCCGAAACTACAATTGCCATTCTTATGTGTTTATTGCGAAATGCGCATCACTTTGCCTTACCCTCAATCGATAATCAATAGTAATGGACCATATTTTAAATTAACCTAAAATTGACCAAGATGTTTTCTAATTCCAACAATAATATTTCAATACAACCAATCCAGTGCAATATGAAATGTAATGATACTAATGTGCCACATTTGTAGTGTTTTTTCTGATATGACTGATGAGGAGGTTAAAAAGATCATTGAAGATGTCCTATTAAGACCAGTCCTTTAGACCCACTTCCTACATGGTTATTAAAACGTTCTGTTAATGCCTTGTTACCTGTCATCAATAATTCCTTCAAATTTGGTGTGTTTTCACATATCTTACGTCAAGCTGTCATCACTCTATTGATTAAAAAGCCCACCCTTGATCCAGATGTTTTAAAGAATTATCGTCCTGTTTCTAACCTTCCGACCCTTAGCAAATTAATTGAATACCCCTCTGTTTCTAGGTTTAAACAACATATTCATGATAACAATCTTACTGAAACCTACCAGTCTACTTATAGAAAATCTCACAACACTGAATCTGCCCTTCTGAAAGTTTCCAATGACATGTACGTTGAGCTTGATAAAGGTAAAGCGATCATGCTGGTTCATTTAGACCTTTCGTCTGCATTCGATACAATTTACAATGACATTCTCATCAATCGGATGCAGACAAAGTATGGCATTACTGGTTCTGCCATTAATTTTTTCAGTGAATACTTAAAAGATCGCACAACTAGAGTCTCCGTTCTTGGTGAATATTCAGATTATCAACCGCTTGTATATGGCTCATTCTCCGATAAACCGTGCAACTTTGGTTAGAGAAATGTTGAAATTTCGACTACTACCAACTCATGAAAAACATACAAAATCATAAACTCTTATGGCTTCTGAAGAAGAAAAAGTGCATGGGATATGTTTTAAAAATACTTGATTTTTAACCATTGTATTCCCTATACCTAATGTTCGTATCTGTTGGTTCGTATCTGTTGGAATCTTTTTTTAAATATTCATTGTTGAGAAAATTAGTTTTCTTACAAACTTGATCTTTACACTAAATTAGAAGCTCTACACATACTACACTGTGGTGTATTATTTCGCTCATAGTGTACCGCGTTTTGCGAAAAGGCGACAAAATGTGTGGTTCGTATCTGTTGCGACGTGACAGTCACATAGGTTTTTTTTGATATTAATATCCTTGTAAATCATTATCCTTGTAAATCATTACTGTAAATATATAATTCTATATAACTTATATGTTATTCAAGACTGAAGTTTACTTGATAAATCTAATGCGGAATCATCCATCAACATATTGATTTTCACACTTTGTTATCGATTTTAGAATTTGGTTCGTATCTGTTTGCAATATTGGCGACATGATTTAAAAAGCTATTATGTCATATTAAATACTTAATATAATTAAACTTTATATGTCATTACTAATACCTATTACGGGCTATTAAAAAATATGCATTGCGTTTGAAATGCCCGAATATTTTAGGAACGGGGCCACATAAAACGTAAAAAGTATGGCTGGCGACATGGGGAAAGGAACGATTTTGCATTTTCAGATTAATCGTTATCTACTTTCCTGGCATGCTAAAATGTTTAGCCTCACACATGTTACTAATGTGACTTTAATGTATTAACTAGATCACTCAAATTATTTGTAATAGGCTTAACAACGCTAAACTAGTAACACGAACATGAGCGACACCAAAACGGCAAAGTTGCACGCTTTATCTGAGAATGAGCCATATGTTGTTCCCCAGGGCTCGATTGCGGGTCCACCAATTTTCACTGTATATGCGCACACCTGTCACAAGTATTATTGGGAGTTTTGCGATAGGGTATTACATCTATGCTGACGATACGCAGCTCTATGACAGTTTCGATCCCAAGTCTGAAGACGACATCGTTGCGGCAAAAACTAGGCTTACCGAATGCATCGCTGAGATACGATCATCATGGATGCTTGCGAATAAGCTCCGACTTAATGATGAAAAAAAGCAGAGCTTTTCGTTATTTCTTCAGCCTGGTTCGCTGAAACTTTACCATCTTTGTCTTTGTTTTCATGGAGGGTCCTGTCAGCTCATTGTGTAAAAGCATAAATTGTCATTTGCGCAATATTAGTAGAATCCGAAAGTACATTGATATAAATCTACATGTGCACATTAAGGAAGATCTCTTGTCAATTATATCTAGGCTCGACTATTGCAATTCTTTACTTGGAGGCTTATTTTCATCAGATTTGTGCAGGCTTCATAAACTCCAGAACCGTGCGGCGCGTCTTATCTATCAGGTCCCCAAAACGTACTTCTGTGTCTCCACTTATGCGAGGATTGCCAGTCGAGCAGAGAATTGAATTCAAAAACTTACTGCATGTGTACAATAGTGTATCGAAATTGTCTCAAAAAAATATCTTCAGACTCTCATTAGCAAGTACAACTCGAGTCGCCAAGGCCTCAAGATCTCATATCACTCGGCTTTCAATCCCCGCCGCAAAGAAGACCGTCGGCGACAAAGATTTTTCCACATTGCCAAAGCCCAAAAATTTACCATGACGGAATTCCCCACCCGATTTTTTTTACCTATAATTGTCATAAAATATTGGACTTTGCGCCAAGTTCGAAAAAAAAATCGTTGCAAACTATGGCAAATGTCAATTCTATTTAAGAAATTGACATAATAGCTTGTAATTCGTTTTTTCCCCGTTTTCTTCCTCTCTTCTCTGCCTTTCCCTTCCCTTTATTTCCCCGCTGGGTACCTGAGTATTTCCCCTTGAGAGCCTTCAGGGGAAGCGCTTTGAACCCCCTTGTCCCCAGGTTGTTACGGCAGTGGTTGCATTTCCTATACATTAATTGTCCGAAATATGCGTAATGCGAATATTAGTGCTACGAAATACCTATTGCATTGCTGTTTCTTTAATAGATTTTATGAGTGATGATTACATATTCTAAAATTCCATATTATATCCGTTATTCACTATGAGTACAGATACGAGTCTTTGTTCTGTTATCCTAAACCAGATCCATTCGCATAATAACCCATATCTTCGTCACTTTGGATAATGTATACCTTCATTAACCTGGATATTACGGAAAAAAGGAAAAGTCAGATTTCTGGTAACGATGTGCACCTGAGTTCCTATAGTTTTCTTTTGCAAAGATTGACCTTGGTTTGTCTCAAGTTTTCGTATGTATTAATGTAATATCTTTAATATTCTAGCCAGTGACGTAACCAGAAATTCACATTTGAGAGGTCGAGTATGGAAAGACAATTTTGTGGGGGTCGAAAGAGTTTTTGGAAGACGTAAGAAGATACACCTACATTTTCATGTAGCAAATCACCATTTTTTTATGTCTTAAAATTCATAGAAATGAACATTTTCTGTGAAAGTGTGTGGTATTTTTTGAAAAAATGTCCTTAAATATTGCCAAAATTTGGAAAAAATAAATCAATAAAAAGGCCAATGAACATTTTCTGTGAAAGTATGTGGTATTTGTTGAAAAAAATCATTATATATTGCAAAAATTTGAAAAACTCAATCCATAAAAGGCCAAATTTAAACGCTAACATCATCATTGTCTTACATATTAAAACGTTGTACTTGATTTCATTTAGGGGCGAGCAGATTATTTTTTCACGGGGGGCTTTACACCACTCCCCACTAGTTACGCCACAGGTAATAACTTTATATCCATATGGAAACACAGATCATGAGATAGGAAATAATTCAGTACTTGATATTTACCATTTAAAGCCCTATTATAAGTCAAACTTCATATGTTTGTTTATTATTCCCTTTTAATGATATATCATGTAAAGCCCACTATGTCAGGTTTCATAATATGGGTTATTAGTCAGAGGTCGACAAGAGTAATTTTGTTTGAATCCATTATTGATACAACAATTAATATCGTTATGTTTATATACTCATAATAGGATTACATTAAGGATTATCCATTAGACCAACATAAGATGTCGGAAATTACATTTTGAGGTAATATGAGTTCAATTTGGTTAGCAATTGGCAACTATATTCTTTACAAAACATCTAATGGGCATTTAAAAAAGAAAAAAATGGACAAGTAGTTCTTTGGCCAAATTCGTGATATTAAAGAGCAAGTTTTTAGATGTCAAATTCTCGTTAGTTATTTAAATAATAGTTGGGCACCATCCTTTTTTAAGGTCTTAGTTTAAAATTTGTGCATAATTTTGGCCGAGATATTTATATATATGTTGAGAAGCACTGGAGAAAAGTATCAACGATTTTGATCAATGACATAATTGAAATAAGTGCACATTTATTATTGTCATTAATGATGTTATAATATCGCCATAACTCAATGCCAGAGTGTGATATACGAGGGGGTATCAAACAGTTTTAAACTTTACCCAGAAGGGATTGAGCTATATCAATGAAATTTTGTCAGAAGAGTCACTCGTCTTTATGTACATTATGGTGCAACAATTGTCTAATAGGTAGTTTTACTTTCTTTACAGGGGGTGATTGATGTCATCTACCTACCCGCTTAAAACATAAGCTGCATTGAGCATGTTGAGGAAATTGAGACATGCGGCGTAATTAATTCCTTGCATTTGAAGGGTTATATAGCCCAGTAAATCTTATTGGCACCACCAAAGTTCAATTGTTTGATACCATAGTAATGGGTAGGGTTTCCTCTATCCATTGATACCAAAATTATGGAAATCGGTCCATTAATGACGTCATAATGGTGTAATAAAACATGACCGACCTGGAAACGTTGATTTTCATTGAAATCTAAAATCAGATTTTTTCAATAAAGATGATCCCTACAATAATGGTCTGTAGACAATCAGTTCAATGTGGGAGAAATGTGTTACTTTGCACATTGACTATGTAAAGATGACATAAGTATCTTATAATGACATTTTGTTCCTGGCGCCATTTCTTCTGGGTAAAGTTTAAAACTGTTTGATACCCCCTCGTACACTATAATAAATAATACACATGTTGGCTGTTACAATAAGATTAAGCGAGGTTCAACGTGTCTTGAATTGCTCTTATTAGATACGTTATCGCTCATTTGCTGCTTTGTCGCATGTTTAGAGATACATTGTTATACATACATTGTTCTGTTTTGGATGCTGATAATATTTCTCTTCTGTCGGGGATAAAATGTCACTCGAGATTAACATATTGACAAGAAACTACCAATAAAAATGTGATGCAGGAAGGGAATTCAAAGTAATACGGTTATTATGGGGGTCTGGGGTTTACCCCAATCGGGGTTTTGAAGGGACAGCGGCCCTCGGGGTTTGGTGCAAGGGGTGAAGCTTTTTGAGAAAATACATGACAATTTTCAGTGTAATTTGATACCAGACAAGTAATAATAATTTAATTTAATAACTTATCCTTCATTGAGAAGTGTTGAGTCTGCACAAATCAATATAGGCCTACGTTAATCAAAAAGTTAAGAAATATGATATTCACAAAATTAATGTTATAATTTATAATATTGATGTTTTATTAGCAGTATCTACAGGTACAAATAGTGATCACATAACTCTATCTAGCGTTAGATGGTGCAACGAATTTTATATATTCGTTGTGTATATATTTGGACATCTGTAAGTTTAAGAACAATTTTGCTTGCTTCTAAATTATTACCAACTTCAGTTGGCACTGGCATTCTCTGGATTTGGCAAACTCAAATATTCCTTTTTTTTCCCTCTTTTTTTTAAGGCTGAGAGTGGTATGGTCAATTCCGTACCAACCGTAGAGGTTCCGACGGACCTATTTTTATGTAGCGTTAGGGGGTACAACGAATTTTATATTCGTTGTGTATATATTTTGATATCTGTAAAGTTTAAGTAAAAATTATAGTTATGTATGATTGCTTGCTTCTAAATTATAACCGACTTCAGTTGGCACTGGCGTGCTCAGGATTTTTTCTTGTTGGGGCTTAAAGAGAATTTGCCGATTTTGAGTGCTTAGTTTTCTTAATAACAGGCTGAAGCCCCCAAAGCCATCCCCTGCGCACGCCAATGTTGTGTGTGTTCAAAACTCTACTATTTGGTAGTATACGACTAAATATACCAATTATATCAATAAATTGAACTGTGTGTGTGTGTGTGGGGGGGGGGGTTAGTATTACAAAAGCGTTATGGGGCTGCAACGTAAAATACAGTAGCAAAATAAGGCTCTATGGTATACCAATTGGTCTTTTGTCTTCGTGGTATTTTGATTTTACTTTTTCTTGAAAATTGGTATTTATTCATTTCATTTTGCCGGAGCACTCCTCAAATATTAGCAAAATACCCTAGTAAAAGGTTAGGTGTTAATTTTACAAAGTGTTTGATTTCTGTGAGGAATGTCAGGCTTATTCACATACTGTGCTTATGCACTACCTCTCCACGCATGCGTGATTGAATACTTCAACGTGATAGCGGTTAGCTATAATAGAGAATTACCTTGTTATATCACCATGTGTTCTGTAATTCTACAAATCAGTTGTGCTCATTTTAGCTCTTATCGATCAATCGAATTCACTATCTTCTTATCATTATTGATTTTGCTGCTTTTGGATATTCTTACTCCCTCTTTATTTGTTACAGAGTTTCTGGAATAACGAAAATTGTATGGAAGATTTCTTTGATGGGATTTATTCCGTTCTTAGGTAAGTTAATCAACTTTGAATAGTCATTCTTGTCTAACTAGCTTGTGACTGTGATATTTCTCGTATAATTATGCACACGATTATATGTTTTGTCAACATGATGATAAGTATTGATAAATTCATAGATGGTTTTGAGACTTTAAAAAAACAATGGTCATTTTTATTTGGAGCATTTGTTTTATTCGTCATAAAGCTTTATTTCAATTCAGTATTTTTTTACTCATTTGCATACACTCTGTGTGTTTTTCTCTGCATTGTTTTACTTTATTGTATTTATAGCGCTTGAACTCTTTTGGAAAGGCGCCTAATTAATGCTGGTAGTATGTATATGGTCACGTTAAAAGAATATTCCTTATCTAATATTTTGACAAAATTGAGAGTAGTTAGTTAGTTAGTTTTGTAGTTAGTTAACCTTTTGAACAAGTCCTGTATAATAACTCGATGATACAAAGCAAATATAATAAAGGTAATTTTATAAGGCAGTTATATAAATAACATTGTGTGAGATAGGCAAGAATATAAAGTTAGATAGGCAATATTATTCTCAATGAGTCGCAGCA
>JXSR01S060446.1:138294-149253 GCA_000969725.1 Ophiothrix spiculata | reverse complement strand
AAAGTGTTTAGAACATATCCTGAAAAAATGAACTGTTTACCATTAATCATTCCAATTTATGAATTGCTTTAGTAAAAACAGGCAATTTTGAGAAAAACGCGTTTGAAAATTACAGTCTGCATTGCCGTCTATGGAGTAATTAACCATTAATTAGCTCATTATGCCATAACAAAAGTGATATTTGGCTAAAAAGTTACTTGAATTGAAAGAGATCAATATAAATATTAACATCATATCACACAATTGTTTTTTGACCATTTTGACCATGTAACACATTTTTGACCCATCTCACGAAATGCCACCTTATAAGAATCCTCAACTAGTATATGTTACGATCCCTAAACCATTCTTTCATATGTGCTTGCGTTTTTGAGAAAAGTGAGAAAATGTGTAATTTTCTAATTATTGCCGGGGCGAGCAACACAGTAGCCTATTGGGATTTTCAGAATGCTGAAAAGCTTTACGTTGGAAATGAATTGTCGGAAATATGTGAAAATTTCAGTATATATTTAAAGTTAACCCTTCTTTTTATTTAGCTAGTAAAAAGGCGAGGTTTTGTCACATCAAATTGCACCTTTAAGCACCATTTCAACCTGTATAATACATCCCTACTCCGCAAGTGTCCTGAAGAGCGCTTTTGGCATAACTAAGAAAATGCCTTGTTATTAAATCACTACCCACAGCGATAAAACTGAAGCACAGGATGATTTTCTGGCGGGCATGGACACCTTCTGTCTGATCGGAATTATGTACTTCCTTTTGAGGACGGAATCACAACAATCCAAGAATTCTAATGGAAGTATTTGTTTTGTTTTCCATCGCCTCTAACCTTTGAAAATAGAATATATTGGTAGAGAAGGAAGATGTAAATGGCTGGACATCCTTTTAATATTAAATTCATAAATATTATTGGGATGTTTAGAAATAACTGTAGGATTCGTTTTCTTTTTAACTATAATTAATCTTTTCAAAGCGTATTTTGCCCTTTAATAGATGGTGCTTAATTTCTTAAATTTGTGTTAGAGACATGCTAGCTCATTTCAAGATTTGAAAACGACTAATTTTTCATGAATTCCGCTTTATTTTCTAATGAAATGTCTATTCTTGACTCAGCGGTTCTTTCAGTTTCAGTGTAGAAAATATCCTTAAACCCCATTAACTACCGCTTTAGGGTCCATTTAGACCCATGAGGTGTTTTCATTTATTTACTTGTCTTAAATTTTAGTGAAGTACACCAACTAAAAACAATTCATAAAAAATGAAAATCCACATTTATGTTCTAATGGCAGTCACAAAACCATCTTCTCCGCCATGAAATGCAACTTGTACCAAAGACCAGTACTTACGTTAGATTTGGACTAAAGGTAATTGATTTATCGTAGAGTGACACATTTTTTCCTTTGGGGAATCTGCAATAATTAAAGCATCTGTTTAAAGATGTAGGCTAAATAATTTAGAAAAATAATTCATTTATTTTTAACTAAATTTTAAAAGCGTTGACATTGTTTTAGATCAAAATTAGGCTAAAATCTGGGACTAACTAAGATCAAACTGAAATAAAAAAAGAGTGAAATCCAATAAAGAAATCTAGAATTACACAATATGTTTCTAAACAAATACATCTTCTCATGTTGTGTTTTGATCGGGAAGACAAGTACATTATATTAGGCCGTATCAAATCAATATTTTATAAGAAATACTGCTTTACACGGAAATGAGTATAATTATACCTGTTAATTTATGTAGTGACTTACTTGTGCAATTTGTATATATTTCGCAGTGCAGTGTTTTGTAGACCGATGTACTACTTGATGCAAGGGCCTATACATTTATAAAGTAATATATGGGCCCTTGTATCAAGTAGTGATTTGCATGGAAACGAGCTTAGTGACAATTTTCATCATGCGATACTTATTACTTTTGTGCAATTTGTATTTCACAGTGCAGTGTTTTATATTTTAAAACAAATGTTAAACAATATATATAAATTAGTGTTTTACGATGTTCACACGGAAGATTTTCACCTCTTTATCATGTAGTGGTTCCGAGTCTGTGCAATTTTCTGGTTTGTTTGTTTTTTCCCGACAGTGTAATCCGAGAGAAAAGTTTTATCCATTTTATTATGTTGTGGTTTTATGCAATTTGTAATTCCAAGTGGAAAAGCTAATTATTTTAATTATAGCACTTTAATGTCCCAATTATTGATGGTTTTATCACATCTCTTGTATATGTTGTCAATAATCATATTATGAAAATCGTTCACATTTTCAAGGGTTGAAGCGGGTGGCACGATATTTCAGTGTGTCTTCATCCTGGTTTAGAGGGAGTTTACGTGATCCACGTCCCTCTTTGTCAAGTTGATATCGTTCTGTTATAGTCAGAAGTTTGTTGACATCATCCTCACATTAATATCGTGTAGTCCACTACAACTCAACAGGGTTTCTATGTGTATGTTTTTAATTTGTTTTGATTCTTTATCATGTTTTAATATTTTTCAGTAATTTGATGTTTTTAAACTAGAATTGTATTATAAAGTATGTATGCAGGGCCCCGAGTAAGAACAGCTTTTGGCTGATCGGGCTTACCCTGGGTAAAGATTAAAATAAATAAATAAAAAGACAGCTACGTGGATGTCGCTTTAAAACCTATTTCATATGTATATATACTTGCTTGTAGCAAAGAACAACACGGTTTTATTTATTAATTCAAACCGTCCACAATCGTTATTACAAATAACCGACCAGGTTATAGGGTTTTTTCTTTCAAAAATCAATTTTGCTTAAAGGTAGAAGACCCGATATAGTCATTAAAAGTAACATTTACTTTTTCTATACTCAAATGTCTGACCATCTCTTACGTGTTACACTCAATTGGAAACAGAAACTTATGGTTGTAACACGCCTAATCTTTTGGTGTAGCTCAGTTTCGGTCAAAGGTATTTATTGTAATTTTAAATCTGAGGTAAAATATTGTGACAAACTGTTTTTCAATTGCAGCTCTAATATGAAATAGATTCCTAGAAACAGATTTAAATGTGAATGGTGATGAAAGTATTAGACAAAAATGATCAGGTAATTTTCATTTTATATTTCTAATGGCAATATACAGTAGTATCGATGAAAATAAGCGTATGAATAATCAAGACGTCACAATTAAGGGGGAGGGGGTCTACCCTAAATACCATGTACCTTTGGGATAACTTTTCAGACTTTTTCCAAAACTTTACCCATAAGTGTTATATATTTTTGTGTTGTATTATTTTGTTCTGGTTGCTATGGTAACCTTACAGAAAGAAAAAACTTGAAAAGAAAAAAAAAACATTGATGCTTAGGTTATAAGTAACTATAAGACTATGAAGACAATATATGTACACACATTTTAAGCCCATTTTGGTGAAAATCAGGTTTAATTTAGCAGAGTTACAGATTTTTTTGTTCAAAGATAGCATGTTTAAATATAGCCGGGTGAGATACATAAATAGTTGACTAATTCAAAATTGTTGGATGCATATAATTTACAATGTAATATCTTTATAAAATAATGTATTTATTTCATAGGAAAATGTAATTATTTCATTTAAATTTAATTTAAGGAAAATCCTACACATTACAAGGTGAGCGTCTAATGTATACAAATGTATAGGAAAAGCGTCCAAAATTTGCGACTTCTGTTCTTAAAATTGCCACAACTTCGGAACCGAATGTCCGTTTGAACTTAAATAAAAAGTATTATAAAGTAGAGATTTTGCATTTTTTCTTTGTGCTAATATCTCATTTTTTCTGATCAAATTTTCAAATATGGTTAGGGTAGACACCCCCCCCCCCTTTAAACGTGAACATAAATAAAACAGAAACGTCAAAGAGGCTTTACACGTGTCAGGTTAACCCGTCAATAGCTCGGCTACGATTTCTACTCTACAGAAAAGACAAAATAAGGCGAACACTAAAGAAAGATCTTAGAGGAAACGGAAGATCGACTTGTAGATAACAGGATGTCCTGGAAATGTGAAAACGAAACCTACTCACACTGCAAGTGTCTACAATGAATCAATTTACATGGTTTTGTAGAACTTTGTTGCGCTTAAATGTTCTATAACTAGATTGGAACAATACGTTATTATGGTGCAGGAACTTACTATATTTCACTTTTTTCAACATGCTATATATGTAGTAAAGAATATAAATAGAGGTCGTTAAATAAGATATCATTGGCAGAACGGTATGTGCATATTTTATTGGTGAATGCTTCATCATTCCGTACGCCGAATATACCCGTTGATGTACCAGTCAGAACACAATTACTGATTTTAATAGTGAGCCCATTTAAGTCCAATCTCAACTACCTCATCCATACCTAAACTACACCATAGTACATTGTAAGAGAAAATACATCAGTACTAGGTTTGGGTAATATTCTTAATTGATTTTAAAGATAAATATTCTGTTTTAAAACCATACCAACATTAAGACACTTAACTAAATTATTGAAAATTACGTCAAAACTTTATGCAAAATATACACGGCATACGTGTATATACATTCATGACATACCCGACATCCGTACGGTACCTGTTTCTCCCCTTACCAAATTAGCTCATTAGCTTTAACTCGCGATTAGCGTTAATTTGTCACTTTATTTAGTGGGCTTAAACTGAGTAGTTTATGAAATCCTTTCAATGACCAAAATAGTGACATAATATATGATAATTGAAGAGATAAGATGTATCTTAAAATTGATGCTAAATATACATGATACCCCAACCTCCACTCGCCTCCACCCCTGCCCTTGCTAATAAGATTTAACAGATTTTAAGACCTAATTAGTCACCGCATTGGATTGTATTCACCATTTCTTGAAAAACTAATGATACTTTAACAATTATACACAACTAACGACATTTAATGGGATTATTGAAAACATAAAACAAAAATTGATGCATTTAGTCTCAATGTCCCCCTTTTTAGGTTCCAGATTAAAAATGTTAACATATACATGGTGATATGCTATTCCGAAAGCAATGAGTGCATATCGTAGCAGATTAAAGTATGTGTGCACCATAAGATATCTTTTATGAATTGGAAACTGACTCTGATACATACAAAAATAGTAAAAATGAGTGAAAAAATATCAATATCTTAAAGTTGCCAAAAATGTAATATCTTAAAGTTGCCAAAAATGTCATATACGATGATGCAACCTATTCAGAAGTTCGATAGAATATCAACAAGAAAAAATTTAACAGATTCCCTGTTTTATTTTTTATGTCTGCTTTATGTTTGCTCTTTGGTTTTTTATTACGACAATAAGCTTCATCTTGGAATCATTTCTGCGGTAAATTGAGTTTTAAGCCACAATGTTTGGAAAGATGTCTGTATATAAATAGATTGGAAAGAAGAAGAGAACAGACATTGGTATGTTTATACATTGACATACATAACTCTGGAACGTTATAGAACTTGAAAGGGGTGTTTAACATGTTTGATTTTACTGTCAACAGCCCGCGATAAGATTTCTACTCTTAGGAGGAAAAAATGATGCGTGCGTCAAAGAAGGACCTTGTTGAAAAAGAAAGAATTGTGAATAAGAGAAATGCTAGAGATGTAAGGACGAAACCTACTCGAACTGCAAGTGCCTGCTATGAATCAAATTGCTTTGCATGTAGAACTTAATTGCACTTGAATGATGTGTGCTATTAGACTGGTTGTACATTAAAACATAATGTTTTAAGTGTGGTTTTGCAACCGAAATCTGCTATAGTTATGTAACCCTGATACTGTATAGCAGAGAATTATGATTCACCTCTGAGAAATATAAAACACACCGTCAAGATTTTGTTCTTCCAAATACTTCCATATATTCATTGCTGTTCTTCACACTCCTAATAGTGCAGAAATGAATATTTATAGGTACGGGTTAGTTTCCCTTTGATACTGGCTACTGGTACCGGGAAGATGGTCAGTCAAATATTTTTTAGTCGTCTGACTACCAACAACATTACTTTAAACTAGATAATAGTATCATGCTTACCCTCAAAGTTTATTGAAAAGATAATTAAAAAAAATATCATCAATTACATACCGTATTTATATAAAATGTAACACAAATGTGGCATTTCTAAATGTCTTGTGTACCTATAGGGTTACTTGATATCCGGGATGCTCAAAGTAGACTTAAAAATTTTGACCATCTCTATACCTCAAAAAGCGTGATTATATGACCCATCTCTATACCATTTTTCTAAAAAAGGCACCCAATTTTGGGAAAATCTGGTGTTTTTTCGGCAAAAGGTTCCTAAATACACCCAATTTTGCAATATGGCGCATTGGGTCTGTGACGAAAACCCACCCATCAATATACCAAATATTACGAAAATGCACCCTAAAACCTTTGAGCACCCCCGAATACCATTGGTCAGTAAGAACCCCCCCCCCCTTTGTTTGATATGTTAAGACCGATAATGATATAGTCCATTACCAAGATTACAAAGCAATTCGAGCCAACTGTCCGCTAACAAAAGCGTGACGGACATAAGGACGTGTTGAAATAACTGAACGGATAAAAAGTTGAAGTTGACAACTATAGTGTGCATTATCAGAGAAGGTCGTTTAACATCGGTGAAATATCCCGTGCGTTTAAATGTGATTTTGCATATCATAAACGTCTAATGCTTATTTTGTGATTAGATTTTGTTAATCTTACTTAAAACAGTCTTAGTTTAGTTATGTTAAATAAATTTTACCTAAAGTCAAACAACAGCATAGCTGGCTATCCATACAGTTCGCTGAATCAATGTTTTACATAATTTATATTAAATGCTTGGAGAAATTTAGTCATTTTCTGAATACCCCTCGCCTTATGTTCTTTTTTCAAAGGAAGCAGACAATTAGTACGCATCCTTTCAAAGGTCACTTATGCTGAAAAGTGTAACTATTTACAGTAAATTGATTACATTTTAATATGATAATCAGCAACTTTAAAAACATCTTGCGGCTAATTTATTACTAGATAGTCAGTGGACTGCCTTGGAATTTCGTTCTGTAAAATAAAAAAGAAGGAAAAAAAAGTGTGACATTATATTTAATTCGGAAGCTGAGATTTTATAAAAATATAATATGAAATAATCTCGAATTTGAAATTCTCGACTTTCCGCTCATTTTTCCGGAGCATCTCCCATATATGTTGTTGGTCATCGCTATACTAATGAAATGATACAATAACAACGGTTCTCAAATTTGTGTTCGAAATAGAGTATAATCACTCTCATAGAATTTGAGAATGTAGTTTGAGCGATGTGGTTTGTCGTTTGTTAAAGGCAAGGTGAGGCAGAAAAAAAAAAAGATTTATATTCAAAATGTTTAACGGTTATGGTACATCGATATCAATTACCCATAAAATCGACTGAAAAACTCCACCAGTTAGCAATTTTCTTTTTACATAAATTAAATGAGTAAACATCTAATTTTAATTCATTGTTCAATATTAAAAAGAAGCTTCCTTGGACTAATTTGTCTCTCAATTCTTTCGGAATAAAATATGGATTAGCAGATTTGGTTATATATGTTCGTTAGTTCCTATACCACAAATGTTTCTGTCGATATATCGATATTTGTTTCAATTTCATTCATATTAGAGTATCCAGCATGAATGATACTGGTAGGTGATATTTCAAGTTAAAATAAATAATCAAGAGAAGAAAACTATTGATCAATTGCAAATCTTTATCGAACGTATAACATTTAAAATCCACTGAACAGCATTTGTAAAAAAAAATCCATTTTACATCAACATATGTGTAATCAAAACTAAATAAAGGAAGCTTGATTATCTGGTTCAACAAAGACTTACAAACTTTCGAACTACAAGTATATTTTATGCAATCGTGCAAATGAGATCACTTTATAAAAATTCTAATATAAATTACTTTTGTGTGTGTCATTTGATATAAAAGCAAAACATCCATGCATTATACAACTCGCAAAATTACTACAATAACACTCAGTGCCTTTTTGTTAAAGTGAGATCGTCATCGATATTAAATTTCTGAAATATGGTAATGGTATTGATCCATCATTCTCTGAATATTCATATCAAAAGTAAGCTTAGAACTCTACTTTTTCTAAATGATACATACACCTAAATACTATGAGTGATTTTTATCATTTTAATTATAGCAGCGTATTTTCAGATGCATTATACACATGTAAAATATATTAATTTATGTTGACACTGAGAAAAGATCTATTGCATTGTATCATATATTTCTCTTCTCGATTGTGTATCCAGCTGTCCTTGTTAAGGAAGAAAGCACTTTGAAAGAGTAGACCTATTATATCTCACATTGTGTTTATATAGGACTCTATTGCCATCTTAATTTGAATTTCAATAATCTTTTTTAAGTCTAAAAAATGAAAAGGAAAAATGTTATTGTTATCATGGTTATTGATTCGTTAAAACATTTTGCGTGTTAATTTGTAAGGATAAATGTTCATGGAGGAAATGTCAGGCTACACACCAGTAACATTGACAGTTTAAAAACAGATAACGTCATTTGCATAAGAATTATGAGATTAAAATTAAAATCTTATTTTTGAGGCTTGTCCTTTCAATAATATTCCCTTTTGATGCATGTGTGTATTTATTTGTTGGTATTTAAAGCATAGCATTATTATATTCATATATGTGAATGTAATTCTGGTCTTACAATTTGCATATATAAATACAAATGGAAATCCAGATTTATCAGTTTTCTGGAAAGCTGGTTGGTTGACAGTGCCATAGTCATATATAAGAGTAAATCACAATTTGAAGTTGCATCCTTAAAGTCACTTGAGAATTGCTCTTACCGTGATAAGTTCTAGGCCATACCGGCTGCACGAGTGAAGAAGGCTTTAGGTTACGCCTCCTTAATGTTTGTCTGGTAAAAAGAAGATGCAATGTATAGCCTCCGAACTACTCTGACTTTACAAGTGAACACGGCTTCGGGTTACACCTTCCTACTCTGTCAATAAGATCACGTCAGTAATTACCTTTCCAATATACTTTGGCCCATTGGGCTTTAGGTTATGCCTACTGAACTGCCCGGATGAACTGCCGACTACAGAAAAAACATACTTTGTAAATGTTCCACAAAGTTACACAACATATAGCCTATATTAACACATTTGTCGAACTGATATTGGCGTATTACTATCTTCTGGTATACATACAAATTAAAGATTACGGGCATGTTAGATTAAATACGTTGCTTAATACTGAATATTATGCATTAAAACAGTCTTAGTTTAGTTATGTTAAATAAATTTTACCTAAAGTCAAACAACAGCATAGCTGGCTATCCATACAGTTCGCTGAATCAATGTTTTACATAATTTATATTAAATGCTTGGAGAAATTTAGTCATTTTCTGAATACCCCTCGCCTTATGTTCTTTTTTCAAAGGAAGCAGACAATTAGTACGCATCCTTTCAAAGGTCACTTATGCTGAAAAGTGTAACTATTTACAGTAAATTGATTACATTTTAATATGATAATCAGCAACTTTAAAAACATCTTGCGGCTAATTTATTACTAGATAGTCAGTGGACTGCCTTGGAATTTCGTTCTGTAAAATAAAAAAGAAGGAAAAAAAAGTGTGACATTATATTTAATTCGGAAGCTGAGATTTTATAAAAATATAATATGAAATAATCTCGAATTTGAAATTCTCGACTTTCCGCTCATTTTTCCGGAGCATCTCCCATATATGTTGTTGGTCATCGCTATACTAATGAAATGATACAATAACAACGGTTCTCAAATTTGTGTTCGAAATAGAGTATAATCACTCTCATAGAATTTGAGAATGTAGTTTGAGCGATGTGGTTTGTCGTTTGTTAAAGGCAAGGTGAGGCAGAAAAAAAAAAAGATTTATATTCAAAATGTTTAACGGTTATGGTACATCGATATCAATTACCCATAAAATCGACTGAAAAACTCCACCAGTTAGCAATTTTCTTTTTACATAAATTAAATGAGTAAACATCTAATTTTAATTCATTGTTCAATATTAAAAAGAAGCTTCCTTGGACTAATTTGTCTCTCAATTCTTTCGGAATAAAATATGGATTAGCAGATTTGGTTATATATGTTCGTTAGTTCCTATACCACAAATGTTTCTGTCGATATATCGATATTTGTTTCAATTTCATTCATATTAGAGTATCCAGCATGAATGATACTGGTAGGTGATATTTCAAGTTAAAATAAATAATCAAGAGAAGAAAACTATTGATCAATTGCAAATCTTTATCGAACGTATAACATTTAAAATCCACTGAACAGCATTTGTAAAAAAAAATCCATTTTACATCAACATATGTGTAATCAAAACTAAATAAAGGAAGCTTGATTATCTGGTTCAACAAAGACTTACAAACTTTCGAACTACAAGTATATTTTATGCAATCGTGCAAATGAGATCACTTTATAAAAATTCTAATATAAATTACTTTTGTGTGTGTCATTTGATATAAAAGCAAAACATCCATGCATTATACAACTCGCAAAATTACTACAATAACACTCAGTGCCTTTTTGTTAAAGTGAGATCGTCATCGATATTAAATTTCTGAAATATGGTAATGATATTGATCCACCATTCTATGATCATTCATATCAAAAGTAAGATTAGAATGCTACCTTTTCTAAATGATACATACACCTAAATACTATGAGTGATTTTTATCATTTTAATTATAGCAGCGTATTTTCAGATGCATTATACACATGTAAAATATATTAATTTATGTTGACACTGAGAAAAGATCTATTGCATTGTATCATATATTTCTCTTCTCGATTGTGTATCCAGCTGTCCTTGTTAAGGATGAAAGCACTTTGAAAGAGTAGACCTATTATATCTCACATTGTGTTTATATATGATTCATTGCCATCTAAATTTGAATTTCAATAATCTTTTTT
>JXSR01S060446.1:6955-48081 GCA_000969725.1 Ophiothrix spiculata | reverse complement strand
TTATCGTAAGTTCTTTCATATATATCTCAGTTCATCCTAAAATGCCAGTAAAAAGAAATTACCCAATAATCCAAGCTTCTCAAATTAAATATTCATTAATCATAGCTATTATAGTTATCACAAAATTGTTCATTTTCTCAAAATCTTCAGTGCCTTATCACCAAGGGAAGGCTTTTGAATACATTTTCTTCCAAATTGAAGGTCTTTACCCTCGAGGTAGAACACCTTTACATCAGCTCTCAGCATCAAGGATGCTTTAAACCCTCAAGGAGACTGTTAGGATAAATTTCGATCAGGCTTTTCCATATTTATATCACATTTTCCCGTGATAGTTCAAAACACATAAATATGAGATTGGCTAACGTGTCGTTTTGTTAAATCTCTCTAGCGTCTATATATTGTATTTGATCAAAATGGTGAAAGCGAGGTGTGCTCAACAAGTAAATTGTGTCCTTTCTAACAAGAAAAAAACAGAGGATACGAGTACAAGTTTGGTTTTGTCTATTTTCAACAAAATATGAAATTCAAGTCTAAAGAAGGTCAATAACCTTAATCAGAAAAGACATGCCAGTCTGACAAGTAACTTTTTTAAATCCAACTCTACCTTATTTACATCTGTATTCATCACGAGCCGTAAAAACTAAGTTTCCCATATACTAAATTGCGGTAACAGGATAGCCAAAACATCTTTTTAACTCTTGTAATGTGTTTTTTGTTCCTATCTTTGGGATTGCCCTTTAAGGCCTTTTTAGTCTTTACCACGTTCTTAATATCATTATTTTGTTATATTTTACTGATGTATAATTGTGTTTGTTCTTGCTTTGTTATGTGTACTTGATTGTGATATTTGAAATTGAAAGTTAAAACATTTCTCAATTATAGTTAAACTGACTTTTATTTGAAGGAAGCGATATATCCGAATATGTCGTTGACGCGGGTTACATTATAACGGGGACCATTTCCCTTGCACTGCTGTTTGATCACCATGAAATAGTGTTCATCTATAGCCAAGTGCAAATTATTGATGGCGCTATTTATATAAATCAAATGTCCGGCTTTTTTAAGAATCTTTGAGCCTGGCATTTGACACAATGTATAAGGTAAATGTAAAATTTACATGCTAAGTATTAAATTATTTAGGATCGTTTGTTTTTCCTGTGACGTATTCAGATTAAAATTCACTCCTTGTAATATTTTGCAGCTTATTTTGTAATAAATGTTATCTTCAAACCTTTCCCTTTTTGGTTCGACAGCTAGAATGTGAACAAAATGAATAATATAAAGAAACCTTTGGATACTGAATGATTTTGAGTTTATTTAAAAAATAATAAAATAAATACTCGTGATTTTATAAGATTTGCAAATCCATAAAGCCTCAAGTGTTCTTGAGTAAGTACTTCCTTCTTGGTGAAATTAAAAAATAATAACTTACTGTGCCAGATTTTATTTTGTTTAACTATATATTAGTTAAAAACAAACAAACAAACAAACAAAGATTTGCCTTGTAAATGATATTCTGATCTCCTAATAAACCTCGATCCTTTAAATCTAAGCGTAACATATTATGTAGTATCACAACGTGTTTATTATGTCGGTTAATTTGCAAAGTGTGTCCCTTAAAAAAAAATTTGATCATGAATGTAGCTTCTGCAAATACTACAGTCGATCGAAAAAGCAATGTTATTTATTTCCAGCACACTCGTTTTATGATTCCATCAATGCATTGATGTTTTATAATCGGCGTAACCAAGTAATGTACTGATTGAAATGTCTCTTAACATTCCCCTGAAGCAATTGAGGCCCATTTTGCGTGCAGAACAGATGTACAGGTGAACTGCTAACAGGCCATTAACCATCAAAGTGAGTAAGAAATGTGTGCTAGAATTTTCAAAGGGAAAGTAAAAATTCATCCATTACAGGGTCATTACTTTGATCATCTCTGCTAGTCAACCTCACGAAAAATCTCACCTGAATATCTAGTACGCTCGTAAATAATTATTGCAAAACGGCTTGAAGACCATTTCTTTTTTCAAAATTTAGTTTTTGGTAGATTTAACTTGTGCATCATCTTGGCAAATAATTTTGTAGAAAAACTCTCCAAAATTTGGGGTGTGCGTCTGCAACTTTCTGCAGCGCGTTATACGATGCTGATAGAGGGGACGCGCTAATCCTGTCAATCAAGTTTTTTAAACTATAAAATTTGACTTAAATGCAATATTATGAAAATATCTAAACCTTTTCCCAGCATTATTAAGTGTCTACAATATGATGATAACTAAATGGTAAATTCGTCACCCCTGTTTGTTCCCATGTAGGCCTGATACGAGATTGATAAACCCAAACTATTAATATGTTTCTCGTATAACATGAACACACAGTGGATAACTTATCATATCAAACAACTGCAAATACAACCTACTTAAGCAGGATATTGAATAACTTTTTTTTGTAATTGTGTAAGTATTATTCTATTCCATATCGTTTTGAAACTTTCAGGGTATTGTTGTATTTGCAAAATATGAAAATAAGTGAACATTTTTTTTTCATCAAAAATCAATCAATTGCACATAGGAATTTATGCTCTAAAAAGTCTAGAATTCAAATAAATATCAAAATCAAATATCTTGATTCACTAAATATATATATTAGAATGCACAGCTCAAAACAAATAATAATTATTTGACATGTTATTCACTCATTCCATCTTAAAAAAATGACCTCACGTTTTTTTTACCTCTGTTTGAATTGTGGCTTATATCTCCTGAACCATTTGTGCTACTTAGGTAAGATGGTATATATGTGGCATCCTTGCGACGAGACGATTAATGTTATGTTTGATTTGATATGTTTTGAGCATTTCTAAAATTTAACCAACAAATTATTCAATCGTGAAAACCACTCCTGATTGTGTAATCACTCAATTAGTTTCTTAAAAAATGCCAAAAACGTCAATACACCCAAATCTGTCGAAACTCATTTTGACCAAAAAGTAACATAGGAACATCTTTGACTACACTCTTCAAATGAATTTTAAATGGAGGTATCTGCTAAGTGTTGGCCCTAATATTTGCACTACAATTTTACGTTGCTTGGTTTGTGTTAAGATTGTTTAGCGCTACTTCATTTGAAAAGATGTATTTTAAATTGTATATTCTTACACGACGCTGGGCATGACACGAAGTAAGCTTCTACAAAAATAATTATTGATGTGTGTGCTGAATTGAGTATTGTCGCAATAAAATTAAACATACTTTTTGGCAGCACATACAGTTGGGAGATATAAAATATAGCCTGTCATATATGATAAAATATGATTGAAATTTATGCTAATACAAATAAAAAGATCTCATTATTTGTGCCTTTTCTTTAAACTGAAAACGTCTATTAGACATTTGCTCTACACTGCCCTACCAAGGCAAAAGGAAGTATTGACCATTTTCATGTTTTTGAGTTATGGACCTAAAACACATTTTGTGGAATTTCATCAATACTCATTATTATTATTTTACTTATTTGTATTATAGTGAGGTTAATTTATTATTTATACTGACATAACAACAATAGAGCATAAACAATGTGACTAATTGGCTAAAAATAATCAATAATTGATTAATTTTGTGGTCAATATTTCCTTTTACCGTGGTAATTTTGTCCATTCTTTGGCAAAATTACCATGTGCCTATCTCTTAAGTATGGAGACAAAAGGAAGCAAGTCTGTCAGGGTCATTTTATCAATTTTTTAGTGTTTTTATGGGTTGTATGATTACTAACAAGAAAGATATTGTTGTCGGCCTACAGAGTCATGCTAAAAAGTGTGATTTTTTGAAGAAAAAAAATGGCCAATACTTCCTTTTGCCCTGGTAGGGCAGTACACTACTAAGCTTCACAACCACAATCACATTATTCTCACTAACATGATAAATATCCTTTTAACAGTTTTCCAATATGTCATCAGTACAACATATTCATCAATTCCCTACGAAAAATGTTAAGAGAGATTTTGAGCAGTACATTACAAGTTACAGTGATTATAACACATTACTCCATCAATATCTGAATAAAATGGTGAAAATACAGAAAATGAAGGGCATTGCTCTTTTTATTGATGAGTGTAAATAGTACACCTTTATTCGAAATTTAATTTTCAAGAAAAATAGATATTGTTATACTATATAAACATCGTAAATACCAAGAGTTAAAGAAAATAACACACATAATTTTGTCGAATACACATTAATTCAGCAATTCATTGATAAGAAAAACAATTTAAATGAACACTTTCGTGACAGTTTTATTTTATTTCTTTCATATCTCAGTACTTCCTAAAATGTTAGTGAAAAGAAATTACACAATAATCCAAGCTTCTCAAATTAAATATTCATTAATCATAGCTATTATAGTTATCATCAAATTGTTCATTTTCTCAAAATCTTAAGTGCCTTATCACCAAGGGAAGGCTTTTGAATACATTTTCTTCCCAATTGAAGGTCTTTACCCTCGAGGTAGAACACCTTTACATCAGCTCTCAGCATTAAGGATGCTCTAAACCCTCAAGGAGACTGTTAAGATAAATTTCGATCAGGCTTTTCCATATTTATATCACATTTTTCCGTTATAGTTTAAAACACATAAATATGAGATTGGCTAACGTGTCGTTTTGTTAAATCTCTCTAGCGTCAATATATTGTATTTGATCAAAATGGAGAAAGCGAGGTGTGTTCAACAAGTAAATTGTGTCCTCTCTAATTTTATTTAAATTGCAGGTGATTTATAGTGCACTACGCCTCCCCTGACTTGTAATTCCACACGGCCTCAGCACACTTTACAGAGTATATACAATTTGTTCTAATCATTGGGTTAAATCACTACCTGGAATCCCTGGGGCCAAAGGGAAAAACAGACGATACGAGTACAAGTTTGGTTTTGCCTATTTTCAACAAAACATGAAATTCAAGTCTAAAGAAGGTTAATAACCTTAATCAGAAAAGACATGCCAGTCTAACAAATTATTTTTGTAAATCCAACTCTACCCAATTTACATCTGTATTCATCACGAGCCGTAAAAACTAAGTTTTCCATTTACTAAATTGGGGTAACAGGATAGCCAAAAAATCTTTTTAAACTCTTGTAATGTATTTTTTGTTCCTATCTTTGGGATTGCCCTTTAAGGCCTTTTTAGTCTTTACCACGTTCTTAATATCATTATTTTGTTATATTTTACTGATGTATGATTTTGTTTGTTCTTGCTTTGTTATGTGTATTTGATTGTGATATTTGAAATTGAAAGTTGAAACATTTCTCGATTATAGTTAAACTGACTTTTACCTGAAGGAAAGGATATATCCGGATACATTGTTGACGCGGGTTACATTATAACGGGGCCATATCCTTCGCACTGCTGTTTCATCACCATTAAATAGTGTTCATCTATAGCTAAATGCAAATTATTGGTGGCGCTATTTATATAAATCAAATGTCTTCCTTTTAAGAATCTCTAAGCCATATTTTTGACATTTGGCACATGTAAAAGGTTAAAGTAACGTTTACACATTGAAATATTAAATAAATGCAATGAGAAATTATTTATATCAACAAAATGAACAGCACCAATAATAATGGAATCTCAACATATGGGTTGAAGATTTAACATAAAATTAGCATTTAGGGGCAAATAATCTGAAAGTAAAATTATTGACACATATTTGCCTGCCAAACACCTGAAGTTCAGCGACGCTATGGTACCCTGCTAGTAGTGTGCCTCGCTTAAGGAGCGAGAGATCCCGAATATAAATCCCGGTTAAGACATGATTGTTGTTGTTGTTGTTGTTGTTGTTATTTATGTTGTTGTTTTGTTTTTGGTTTGCTTTTATTATGTTTTTCCTATGACGTATTCAGATCGCTCCTTGTAATATTTTGCAGCTAATTGTGTAATTAATGTTATCTTCAAATATTTCCCTTTTTGGTTTGACACCTACAATGTGAACAAAATGAATAACATGAAGATAACTTTGGATACTGAAATTTTTTAAATTTAAAAAAGAATAAAACAATAATTGGGGATTTATAGTGTGCTTCCCAGATTTTGCAATTCCACTAGGCCTCTGCACACTTTAAAAGTGTTCTTTAGTAGGTACTTCCTTCTAGTTGAAGATAAAAAATGACTTTTATTTTGTTTAACTGTCTTCATCTTATATTAATTAAACAAACAAACAAACACATATTTGTTTCTGAGTGTCTTTTTCTATCAATTGGTTTGTAAATGTTATTCTGATCTCCTAATAAACCTCTAATCCTCTAAACCTAATATTTACCTATTCTGTAGTATCGCAACGTGTATTTTTTTATTTCGGTTATTTTGCAAATAATTTTGATCATGAATGTAGCTTCTACAATAATAATAAAAAAAAAAACTACAGTCGATCAAAAAACAATGCTATTAATTCCCAGCACACACGTTTTATGATTCCATCAATGCATTGATGTTTTGTAATCGGCGTAACCAAGTAATGTACTGATTGTAATGTCTCTTAACATTCCCCTGAAGGAATTGAGGCCCATTTTGCGTTGAGAACAGATGTACAGGTGAACTGTTAACAGGCCATTAGCCATCAATGTGAGTGAGAAATGTGTACTAGAATTCCAAAGGAAATGTAAAAGTGCCTCCATTACAGGCTCATTACTTTGATCTTCTCTGCTAGTCAACCTCACGAAAAATTTCAGCTGAATATCTTGTACGTTTCATACGCTCTTAATGCATCCCGTCTGTCCTGTTTTCATGTTTAGAAATTTTAAGAAGGGAATACATTGAAAAACGGTTTTTATCAAAAACTAGTTTTGGGTAGATTCTTACAGACCTTTAATCTCTGCATCACCCTGGCAGACTTTGTAAAATCCAGAAAATGTTACTTTTATGCCCAAATATGGACATCGTATGACCAAATTTGGGCATAAAAGGGCATAATGCCTACATATGGTATTTGTTCTTATTAAACATGGTCAGATGTTGAAAATTTGTATTTAAAAAGTTCATCGTTGCCTATAAATGAAGAATTGAAAAATATTTTTTGCGGAAATGTTGAAGATAGGTGGTTCTTATCTCCACTCATAATAGGTCTTGGTATGTTTAGAAAGATGAAATATATATAAGGTGTAATTTTCCACATAAAGACATCATTATTCATGTCTTATTTACCACTATAGCTATCACAGTGTTGGGCCATAGTGGTCAGCAAACATATTTAAAGTGTACAAAGGCCGCGTTGATTTACAAATCTGGGAAAATAGCGCACTATACATCTCCAGTTATATATTTATTTATTTTAGAATGTTAAACAATTATTGATAGTTTGTATTGGACAATGTATGTATTATTATGTAACGCAATAGAGTTAACTTTTTGCTTGGTTTAAATTATTAAGACATCCTGTAATTTTGGAAGAGTTATTCCCTAGTGTCTAATGTATGTAAATAAGGTTTATGAAGATCATTTTTGTCCTCCTTTTATATCATTTACATCCACTTTAAGTGACGGTTGTATGTTTGTAAGCATTACACCGCCAACGTTGAGAAGTTGAGACGTACTACATTTAGCAGTTCTGATACTGATTTATACCACTGAGTGCAATTGCTTCATGCCTTAACGCCATCAGCGAGTTTTATCTAAGCACGGCATTAAACTATGGTAGTAATCTTTTATTTGGTAAGACAATGATATCGGTCTTACCCAGATAGCAAAGCTAGTTGTTTCAGCGTCAGAGCGTTAGGCCAATGTTGGCCAAATTTGGCCCAACGTCGGGCCAACTTACTTTCCTGTTTACGATAGTGCTTTGTTTGCATCTAAGACTTGCTAAGCAGCAATTCACATATGTGGTGTAAACCTTTACTAATGCCTCGACCAGTGTTGACTGCGGATACACATGTCATTTGTAATCATTAAAGTACATTTATACATTTTAATGAAGATGCTTCATATATTTAATTAAATGAAGAAGACTTGATATATATGATATTTTGCTTACATACATTGAGTGTATGGGATTGACCATACGAAAAGAATATCAGTTGAATCGAGCAGGTGTAAAACAAGTTATTTGCGGTGTCCAAGGCCAATATCAATGAACTTACCGCTACACAACTTATTGCATGCATGGCGACAAGATAAGTGAAACTGACTGACCATGTGCACGGTATCTTTGTCATGTGCCGATTGGATTTTGTAAATTGATTCGCGATGAATGAGTTAAATGAAATGAAAGTGTCATGAAATGTACCAATTGCCGTTCTCGTTATATTCGGTACGAACTTCTTGTATGCCGTAGTGTTAAATGTCTTACTCAGCAGTGTTAGGTAACATTAATGTTAGTAGCATGTGTAATGGCGCTTTTGGCATATCCATGAGTTCAAACCAAACAGTTTAAGTCGGGGGAGGGGGCGTCATCAACTTCAAATAATATAGTGATGGACGTACAAATCAAAACCTGCCGTTGAGAATATTATTAAACTTTATACAAAGTTTAACCCTTGTTCTCCTAAGCTATTTTTGGTAACACGTTCTCCGAAGGGGGTTGTTGTTGCAACTCCCCCCCCCCCTAATATTTTAGAACGGAACCGCTTATGAACTTGGTTTTGCTATTAATA
The DNA here is from genome assembly GCA_000969725.1 of Ophiothrix spiculata. Taxonomy (NCBI): domain Eukaryota; kingdom Metazoa; phylum Echinodermata; class Ophiuroidea; order Amphilepidida; family Ophiotrichidae; genus Ophiothrix; species Ophiothrix spiculata. The sequence continues at coordinate 39,444 of JXSR01S060446.1, read as the reverse complement.
GATAGGTATGAACCTCCCCTATCCAACGATACCAATATAATGAAAATCGGCCAAGGCGTTACGTAATTATGACGTCATAAAGTACTTTCGGATTGGAAAATCAGGCAAAATTGCATTGTGGCAAAAATGGTAAGCAAAATCACAATTTTGCTATAAAAATTTTAAATAACAAATTTTCGTCCTTTTTTTTGCTAATTATGCAGGGAAATGATGATTCTAACATGTTTTGTAAGTTTGAGTCTTTTAGCGTGCATAGCTTTTTCAAAATGGCGACATAAAAACTTCCGGGATTTCACCATAGGTGGTACCCCCTAGTTTTTTCATCAAAATGACCGCAAAGGATGTAGAAGAGATTACTCAAATGCCTGGGGCCGGTTGCTTTTGCGTTTTTATGAAGCGGGAAAAAAACCTTAGGGGGGTGCACCCCCCCCCCCCTCCCCCCTTCGGAGAATAAGGGTTAATGCTTCATATTATTCTAAACTGAATTACAACTGACTGCCCTCTGTACACTTTAGTTTTCAATCCAGTATACGGTAAGGGACGATATACTATCAAACAGATGAAAGTGATAGTAGACTATCAAACGGATGATAGCTGATGATAGTTTAAGACTATTAGGCCCGGTGCAGACTCCTCTATCGTATAGAATATTTTGCTTAGAATTTTCTATGCTGACGACAAAATGACGTAGGTCATCAAATAAAACTGTGTGTTTTATTCGATGACCTACGTCATTTTGTCGTCAGCATAGAATATTCTAAGCAAAATATTCTATACGATAGTGGAGTCTGCACCGGGCCTTTACGGATGATAGTGATAGTATAAAATGACAAATGGCCACGTGTTACAATCTTACCAATCAAATGGATAGAATCTATGAATGAGTTATATAATACAAACTATTCATCAATTCATTAAGGAAAATGTAATGATATATTTTTGGTACAGTACATTACCAATTACCGTCATTATAAAACATTACTTTATCAATGTCTGAAATAAGATGGTTTCAAATCCAGAGAATCAAGGGCATTGCTCTTTTTATCGATTTTGTACATTTCATTCGAAGGTATAATTATCATGTAAAATATGTTTTTTATACTAAGCCCTGTTAGTAACAAAATGTAAAGAAAACAACATAATACAGCGAAGATGATGAATATTTAACTTTTGTGAAGATGAGAAAAAAGTCATGACACATTTTCAAGCAACATCTGACACAAGATAGAGTTTATTAATAGTATCTTGAATACCCATTGATTCAGGAATTCACATTAAATAGATAAAAAAATGAACAATTTCAGTTTTTACCCCAATTATTTCTTTCATATCTCAATTCTTCCCAAAAAATGTCAGTGAAAAGAAAACACCCGAAAATGCAAGCTTCTTAAATTAAATATTCATTAATCATAGCTATTATACTTATCACCAAATTGTTCATTTTCTCAAAAACTTAAGTGCCTTATCACCAAGGGAAGGCTTTTGAGTACATTTTCTTCCCAATTGAAGGTCTTTACCCTCGAGGTAAAACACCTTCACATCAGCTCTCAGCATTAAGGATGCTCTAAACCCTCAAGGAGACTGTTAAGATAAATTTCGATCAGGCTTTTCCATATTTATATCACATTTTCCCGTGATAGTTCAAAACACATAAATATGAGATTGGCTAACGTGTCGTTTTGTTAAATCTCTCTAGCGTCTATATATTGTATTTGATCAAAATGGTGAAAGCGAGGTGTGCTCAACAAGTAAATTGTGTCCTTTCTAACAAGAAAAAAACAGAGGATACGAGTACAAGTTTGGTTTTGTCTATTTTCAACAAAATATGAAATTCAAGTCTAAAGAAGGTCAATAACCTTAATCAGAAAAGACATGCCAGTCTGACAAGTAACTTTTTTAAATCCAACTCTACCTTATTTACATCTGTATTCATCACGAGCCGTAAAAACTAAGTTTCCCATATACTAAATTGCGGTAACAGGATAGCCAAAACATCTTTTTAAACTCTTGTAATGTGTTTTTTGTTCCTATATTTGGGATTGCCCTTTAAGGCCTTTTTAGTCTTTCCCACGTTCTTAATATCATTATTGTGTTATATTTTACTGATGTATAATTTTGTTTGTTCTTGCTTTGTTATGTGTACTTGATTGTGATATTTGAAATTGAAAGTTAAAACATTCCTCGATTATTAATAGTTAAACTGTTTTTTATTTGAAGGAAGCGATATATCCGAATGTGTCGTTGACACGTGTTACATTATAACGGAAACCAGATCTTTCGCACTGCTGTTTGATCATCATTTAATAGTGTTCATCTATAATAGCCAAGTGCAAAGTATTGGTAGCGCTATTTATATAAATAAAATGTCCAGCTTTTAAGAATCTATGAGCCTTAGATTTGACTTAAATTTTAAATTAATGCAATGTGAAATTAATTAATATCAAAAAATGAACAGCACCACAGATAATGAAATCTTAACATATGGTTTGACAATTTTATTCTAAAATGAGCATTTAGAGGGAAATAATCCGGAAGCAAAATTATGGGAAATAATGCAACGTTTGTTTTTTTATTATTTTGGTTATTTTGCAAATAATTTTGATCATGAATGTAGCTTCTGTAATAATAAAAAAAAATACAGTCGATCGAAAAAGCAATGCTATTTATTCCCAGCACACACGTTTTATGATTCCATCAATGCATTGATTTTTTATAATCGGCGTAGCCAAGTAATGTACTGATTGAAATGTCTCTTAACATTCCCCTGAAGGAATTGAGGCCCATTTTGCGTTGAGAACAGATGTACAGGTGAATTGCTAACAGGCCATTAGCTATCAATGTGAGTAAGAAATGTGTGCTAGAAGGGGAAAGTAAAAATCCCTACATTACAGGCTCATTACTTTGATCATCTCTGCTAGTTAACCTCACGAAATATCTCATCTGAATATCTAGAACGGTCTTGTACGCTCGTAATACATCCCGTCTGTCCTGTTTAGAAATTTAAAGAGCTAAATAATTATTGCAAAACGGCTTAGAGACCATTTGTTTTTGTTTTTTTCAAAATCGAGTTTTTGGCAAATTTAACTTGTGCATCATCACAAGTCCGTGTTGAAAAACTCTCAAAGTTGGTTAAAATCCTGAAAATGTTACTTTTAAGCCCAAATATGGACATCGTATGCCCATAATTTGGAGATTTTGATAAAAAATGATATTTATTAAGTTCATAGCCTAATGAAAAATTTCAAAAAGTTGAAAAAGATATTTTGCCAAAAATTTGGAAGATTCTTAAATCTTGGTTCTTAAGTTGAAATGTGATGAGTTGTCCTGCAAAACGGCTTACGTCCATTTACAACAAAACATCAATAGCCAAATAAAAACAAATTATTTGAATAGTTATTTAAATAACAACTTATTTTTAAAGACATATTCGTACAAAATTCCTAGAATCCTAATATTTTAAAGAAATTGTACATCTTCAAAACAAGTGAAATGCAAGTCGCTTTTATTGAGATAATCAACAATTTGAAAAATCCACTATTTCAAGAAATGCTCATATCTCCGACAATTGTAGCTTAAATCTGACCGTGCGGAAGTCTTAAATCTGACAGTGCGGAAGGCGGCTGAGGCTGCCCTTATTTACGTTTTTTAGAATAACCAACTTTGTTTGACCATATCTCCAATCATACAAGGTTTTATAAGGAGTTCTGGGTATGTGTAAAAAATGAAATATTTATAATGAGTCGTAATTTTCATCATAAAAATATCATTAGTCATGTCTTATTTCCCATTATAGCTATCACAGTGTTGGGCCATAGTGGTCAACGAACACCTGTAAAGTGTGCAGAGGCCGGGTTGAATTACAAATCTGAGAAGCATAGCGCACTATAAATCTCCAGTATATATTAATTTATTTTAGAATGTTAAACAATTATTGGTACTTTGTATTAGACAATTTATGTATAATTATGTAGCACAATAGAGTTAACTTTTTGCTTCTTTAGGCATCCTGTACTTTTGGTTATTCCCTAGTGTATGATGTATGGAAATAAGATTTATGAAGATCATTCTTGTCCTCCTTTTTCTATCAATTACATCCACTGTAAGTGACGGTTCTATGTTTTAAAGCATTACACCGCCAACGTTGAGACGTACTACATTTAGCAGTTCTGATACTGATTTATACCACTGAGTTCAATTGCTTTATACCTTGACGCCATCAGTGAGTTTTATCTAAGCACGGCATTAAAATTATCTAGTCATTTTTTACTTGGTAAGACAACGATATCAGTCTTATCCGGATAGCAAAGCTAGTTGGTTTAGCGTTGGGCCAATGTTGGCCAGATTTGGCCCAATGTCGGGCCAACATACTTTCCTATTTGAGATATTGCCTTGTTTGCATCTAAGACTTACAATTCACATCTATTGTGCAAACCTTTACTACTACCTTGACTGCGGATACACATGTCAATTGTAATCATTAAAGTACATTTATACATTTTGATGAAAATGCTTCATATATTTAATTAAATGAAGAATATTTGATATATATTTTTTTTGCTTAAATACACTGAGTATATGGGATTGACCATACAAAAATAATATAAATGATAGAGCAGGTGTAAAACAAGTTATTTTCGGTGTCCAAGGCCAATATCAATGAACATCTTACTCCATACTGCTACACAACTCATGATGAAAGGATAAGTGAAACTGACTGACCATGTGCACGGTACCTTTGTCATGTGCCGATTGGATTTTGTAAATTGATTCGCGATGAATGAGTTAAATGAAATGAAAGTGTCTTGAAATGTGCCGATTGACGCTCTCGTTATCTTCGGTACGAACTTCTTGTATGTATATATGCCGTAGTGTTTAATGTCTAACTCAGCAGTGTTAGGTAACATTAATGTTAGTAGCATGTGTAATGGTTCTTTTGACATATCAATGAGTATACACCGAACGGTTTTAGTCGGGGGAGGGGGTGTCATCAACTTCAACCAATATACTGACCGTGGACGTGCAAATCAAAAGCTTCCGTTTAGAGTATTATTACACTTTATACAAAGGGTAATGCTTCATATTATTCTAACCTCAGAGACTTAGGTACTGACTGAACTGACTGTCCTCTTTTTAAAAGACATTTAGAAACCTTTGTTCAAAAGTATATTATTTTTTTAATTACTCATGTGAGTTTTTACGACTGAAACATATTTAGTTGTTTTATATACAGGGTGTATCTAAAAGAAGTTTACAATGATTAAAGTGCCTCTATTTCAAAAAGTATGATATATTCACTAAATTTGCGTTTAATTATAAGTAAAATATACCATTATCTTTCCATAACAGAAAAAGTTACATATGTGCGACAACCAGAACGACAATTATGGTCAATTTTGTAAATTGTAAATAAAACCGGTTGCGCAAAGTCAATAAAAATAATGACGGATCCTTATGTTTTTCCCTTTTTATAAAGACTAGAGAACTTTAACATCACCTGCATGTCAGATTTGGGCACTGTTAACAAAGTGCGACACTGTTTGGCAATAATTTTAAACACTGATCAAAAGATGTCGACAAATTCGTTAATATCTTTGGCTGAAACTAAAACTTATGGAAGAGACCTTAGGACATCAAACCAAGTGATATTGGAAAACCATTACTGATGCCACGACAGTTGTGAATTTAATTATCTAAGGAAGTTTTTTTCATTATTTTGTGGACGGTGAAATGGCCTTGTAAATGAGGCGATAAAAAAAAAGGCAGACAATGGTCAAATATCCAAAGTTTACTCAAACTGTAATTACAAGGCAAAAATGGATAGGATTTAGCCTCCAAACGTCAGAAGTTATTTGTTTCGTCCTATTTGATCTTCTTTTTAGCTAAAAGATCTTACCTTCAGTCAAAATTGCAAGTGTGGAACCAGGCAATCTTTGCACGGCTGATTTTTTTTACAATTTACAAAATTTACCATAATGTTCGTTTCGGTTGTCGTACAACTGTATTTTTTTCTGTTATGGAAAGATAATGGTCTCTATTACTTATAATGGAAAACAAATTTAGAGAATGTATCATACATTTTGAAATGGAGTCACTTTAATCACTGTAAACTTCTTTTGGTACACCCTGTATAAATGACCATATGTCCGAGTATAAGATGTAAATAGATTTGATTAAAACAAAGTGAAGTATGTAGTTGGAAATACGGTAATAATTGTAAACTATGACAATTAAAATAGAACCTTCCTATGATTTGACCGATTCAACTTTTTGAAAATGAAACCTTTTTAGTTGTTTAACTACAATCAAAATAGGGATTACCCCTATACAAGTGTAAAGTAAACTTGTATATAGCAGGTGCCACACAAGTTGTTTTCGGTGTCCAAGGCCAATATCACGAACATCTTATACATACCGCTATTATATACACCTCATGATGAAAGGATGTACGAAACTTACTGACCATTTGCACTATTCCTTTGCCATGTGCCGATTGCATTTTGTAAATTGATTTGCGATGAATGAGTTAAATGAAACGAGGGCTTCATTTAGTATGCCGATTGACATTAATGTTACCTTGAAATAAACTGCTTTTCATAAGGTGTAAACTTATACAATACCTTGAGCATATTTCCTAAGGCTAAATAAAAGAAATGTTTGTCTCATAGCTCACTAGTGTCTTGAAAACTAATGCGTAATATGATTGTTTATGTATTTATTAATTTTTTTAAATTTTTATTTCCAACTTGGGATTTTTATAATATCAACTGTGTATAATATCAATGTTGACAGTTTTCAAAGACCAATCATACATTAACGAATAAAGTACAGAAGTATTTTATTCCGATCATGTTCAATAGTTTGTTTTTGGTGAAGAAAATAATGATTTTCCAAAAATTGAACTTTTTTATTTGGCCTAATAGTAAATGGGGTTTCTTTTCTGCAAGAGTAGCAGATAATGTTGGCAACTAGTGTTAGTAGAAAGTATGCTTTATGGCATTTATAACTTGCCACTGAGTAGCTTTCACTGTCGGTGTGGGCTGAATGTTTTATAAGTTTCACACCACAAGTGTTGATACTTAATCCGTTGGGGACTTCATTGTATTTTATGTTTTGTCCCACGGACCTCACAAATATGTAACTAATTTACAATAAGTACTTATGTCAATACATCCATTTTGCACTTATTGAGAAAAGGGCAAAAAACTGCTAGGACATCAAACTGTGTCGCAAAATTCCTGATAATGATTTTACAAGTTACTGTAACTCTTAGAAGTAGTCATACATACATTATATGAAGAGTTGACTTGCAAAACGGCTTGTATCCATTTTGCACTTATTGAGAAAAGGGCAAAAAACTGCTAGGACATCAAACTGTGTCGCAAAATTCCTGATAATGATTTTAGTAATTCCCTACAAATATGTTTAAAAAAACCAGATGTAATTTAGATGATTCATCAATCAATCAATCAAATCACTTTATTCACAATATCATACATAAATATACTATAAAAAACAATAAAAAAATAACATGACAATGATATTGCTGGAATGATCAAAAGGCCAAAAAGGCCCGTAGGGACCATCCCCTGAAAAACAAGGTTTCAAATACACACACACAAAAAAAAATACAAAAAGGGATACAATACATCTACAAAAACCAAACAAAGCACATAAAGGGGAAGGGTGCACCAAAGTCAACAAAAATCATAATTGGCAATCATGTTGGATTTATAAGTTTTTCTAAAGGTTTTTGACTGATTTACATTGTTTTAGATTTGTTTCAAGAGTATTCCATAAAATCGGTCCTGTTGTGCGAATTGCACGATCAGAATTTTTTTCTTTGTTTTGTTGATACTATAATCTGAAGCGCTTCTAGTTTGATACTTATGAATTTGGTTATTTTTAATGAAATAGTCTGAAAATATACTTGGGAGGCGCTTTCTTTGATGTTTGTATATATAAATACCTAGTTCCAAATTAAATGTATCAGATATGTTTAAAACATTGTGTTTTCTTAACAATGGTTCTGTGTGGGCTCTATAATGCTCACATGAAATTGTTCTGATAGCCTATTTTTGTAATTTAATAACTTTATCTAAATAGATTTTACATGTATTACCCCAAATGAGAATACCGTAATTAATGTAAGGCAATATCAGAGTAAAATATAAAGAATGTAAAATATACTCTGGTACATAATGCTTCAATTTAGTAAGCATACCTACATTTCTTGAGATGGTCTTGGATATTGCGTCAATATGTTTTTTCCAAGTCAAATTTTCGTCAATTATAACTCCCAAAAATTAAGTATGAGCTACTCTTTTTAACGACACGTCGTTCAGAATAACATTGATTTGTTTTTTAGTTTCGTTTAAAGATTTGCTTTGTATGTCAGGAGTATCTTCTAGTAGTTCTGAACTTATATCAGTGTACTTATTAGTTAGATGAGTAGTTCCTAAAACTATATATTTTGTTTTGTTGGCATTTATAGACAGTTTGTTAGCTCTAAACCAATTATTTTTCTCGTCTAATTCTTCATTGATTTTTTACTCATTTTTAAAGCAATATCTGGATTGGCATACAACAAAGTAGTATCATCTGCAAATAATATTATGTCAAAAAGTGAGGAACTAGATATTATATCATTTACATAAAGTATAAATAATAATGGTCCCAATATTGATCCCTGTGGGACTCCGCATGTGATACATTTAAATTCCGAATCACAAGATTGATAACGGACAAATTGTTTTCTGTTTTCGAGATAACTCTTAAACCATTCTAATACGATACCCCTGAATCCATAATGCTCAAGTTTATGTATTAATATACTGTGATCAATGGTATCAAAGGCCTTAGATAGGTCAAGAAAAATACCTAGTGTACTTTCATTTGGTTCTACTGACTTAGTTGTTTTGTCAACAAGTTCAATAATTGTCATTTGAGTTGAATGGTTGGGTCTAAATCCAAATTGTTTTTTATTCAATATCATATTCTTATCTATAAAATCCGAACACCTATTAAACATTAACCTTTCGAGTATTTTTGAAAAACATGGAAGAACAGACACCGGTCTATAGTTTGAAAATACTTCTGCATCATCTTTTTTATATATTGGAATTACCTTGGAAACTTTGAGTTGATGTGGTACAACTGTTTGATGCTAACTTAGACCCGATGTTGACGAAAAGACGAAAAAGTCATTAAATGCATTTGATATCTTTTCTGGTTCACACATCTCATCTACTAGTGAAAATAACTACAACTTGAAGCATAGAAAATCTAAATTACATATATACACACACACACTCCCACTCTATTTTAGTGATGATCTTTTATATTACACTGAAAACCGGGTTTTCTAAATTTTGACAACCAACCTTTAACGAAAAATCAAAACCGAGAATGACATATATGTAATATGGCAAAAATGTGTTATTTTCGGTGTCCAAGGCCAATATCAATGGACATCTTATTCCATACCGCTATACAACTCACGGTGACAAGATAAGTGAAGCTGACTGACCATGTGCACGATACCTTTACCATGTGCCGATTGGGCATTTTAAATTGATTCGTGATGAATGAGTTCAATGAAATGAGAGCGTCATGTAATGTTTCCAATGACGCTCTTGTGTTAGCCTTGGCACATATTGCTTTTATATGATGTAATTCTTATTTGAGGCCTTCAGCCAATTCCATATTGATTTTAAGTGTTATTGTCAGATGATGTTCGGGTACCTGTCCAATGATACATACAAAATATCTTCTGTTACGAACTGATTTGGTGATGGTTGGTAATAAATCAACAGAAGAAACTCCTTTGATTCAAATATAATAAATGTAACCCATTGTAAACCTGTAAACTGGGGGGTGAAAATAACATAATGCCTATTTTTAGATCACATTGAAACCAATTTAAGTCCCAATTATGCTTTAAAGGTATTTTTTCAGCAAATTATTTTGCAAAATAATTTCTAAACTTCAAATCAGTTATGGTTGCTTACACAATCCCCGCTAGTTTTCATGAGCCTGCTATGAGCCTGAAACTTGCAGGGTATGTTAGAATTATCATTATTCTTTTTATTAGCAAAAACACTCAACGAAAATCTGTTGTTTATAACTTTTATAGCAACATTTTGAATTTGGTCGCTATTTTTGCCAAATTCCAATTTCCCGATTCGGACGAACTATATAATAATATCATAATTATGTCATCCTCTGCTTGTAAATACGTACCAAGTTTGCTGTTACAATTTGTGTACTTGTCCTTTCCTTTATCTGACCTTATGATTATGAACGAGATTTGATTATACGACAATTAGCCTGTTTAAGTTTGTCGTAAGTTATCTCATTAAAGGACAACAGATTTAGTTTACCGTAAATGACAAAAGAAATATCGAATTATATTTACCGCACAGAAGAGGCCTGTCAATCAAAGTATAGAAGAAGCTATTGTCTTCGAAGAAAGCAAAAAAGGGCAAAAACGTCTAGAGGTTTTTAGTTGTGCTTTTTATCGTGTAAACACAAAAGGATTGTTAAGGATTGCAATTTCTCAAGTGGGGATTATGTATACCTATGGACTCCAGTGAATAGAATAAGTAATTGGTTAACAAAATTGTTTTACTACGTATTACAAAATGCATTGTTATGCACTGACAGAACATTTGAACTGGCTAAATGTATGTCTTCTTCATTTACTGATTAAATGACTAATTAATAACAGGAAAACCTTTGGTAAAATGAAAGATAATCCCCTTTTAACACTTTTTTCTAATAGTGTAGTGCCTTTAGATCTGATTGATTGATTCTGAGCTTGTAAATGACGTCTGATATAATTCATAGTGATAAAATATTTAAATAAATCACATGCGCTTCTTTCAAAAATGTTATATTCATATTCTGACAGTAATAAAGCAGTCGACATGTTTAAACATTTATCAATTGTATGAATTTGAATGTATCAAATAAATTTGTTCTTAAATATAACAAGTTTTTCAAGCTTTTAAAGTAGCATTATACACAAACAACACGGAGACTTTTTTGTACTTATTTTAACTTATTAAGTCATTATCCAATACAAGTATGACACTATTGTTTATAATTTTTTGTTAAACAAATATTGCACTAAAACGCGAGAATAGAAACATTGCAAAAACCAGAGGGATAGCATAAATCTGGTACGCTGTTTTAATAGTGTTTATGCAAGGTGTAGGCGAATTGGATTATAAATGACAAGCAATGTCGAACAAACACGTTAATATTTTATTTCATTAAAAGTAAATGAGACTTGTCAGTCGCATTTGAAAAATATTCAGAGATATAACAGGCATCCCACGTCTTTTCTTGTCAGAGGTATATAAAGTGGTTTTTTTTTATGGAAGGGGGTCTCAAAAAAATTTGTACGGGGGTGTGCCATGAAGAATTCGCGATAAGGACCGTTCTCTTTACCGAAAAAAGGCAATTTTGCCACCCTTCACCATACCATTTTCCGCAAAAAACACCAAATTAGGGCCAAATTGCACGCTTTTTAAGACAATTTTCCCCCAAACTCCTAATTTTTCCAACTGGGCGCATTAGGTCTGTGACAAAAACCCACCCATCGATATACCTAAAATGGCGATCTTAAACCCCAAACTGTGTCATATATGTCGTGGGGAAGCGGATTAGCGTAGCGGTAAATCCCTCGCTTTGCACCAATAAGTTTCGGGTGTCTTGGGTTCGATTCCTGGCCCCGGCGCTGTATGTGCATTTGGTTTACAGTCCATACTCGCTTCCGTAGGTTTTTCTCCGGGTACTCCGGTCTTCCTCCTGCATCTAAAACTATCACTAGATTTGTCCATCTGAGTCTGCCTCCACCCAGGTTATGGGAAGCTGCACAAAGGGTGAATATTACAGCCGAAGTACCGATAGAATGTGCTCTACGAAAACACTTTTAAGTGAAGTCAAATGGTTGTGACGATTTACCTGCAGCGAATCATGAGCGCTTTGTATCTTCGGTAAAAGGCGCTATAAAAATGCCATTATTATTATTAATTATTATACCCGTATATCAACCTAATGTGAGAATCCCCTTGGGATTTTTGGTTGACACAACCACATGATACATTCTAATAAATGTTATAACTTATCGACAAAAACAAAATTCACGAATACAGATTTTGAATAAAAGAGGACCCCCATTATCGAACAAAAATAAAGAAAAATACATTTTGGTTATTTAAGTACGATGCTATTATAGGTTGCGTATACAGCGTGTAGGAAGATGGATAATAAATGTCAGATATTGTCTTACAAACACATTAACATTTCATTTTATTTAAAGTAAAAGAGACTTGTCATGGTACTTTTTGAGAAATATCAACTGGTAAAACAAATTTCCCACGTCTTTCCTTGACAGTTGAGAAAAGTAAACATCAGTGTGACATAATCTGACAATCATGACCATGATGACAAAGGTTACCATTTAAAAATAGCCGACAAAAGCAGAAAGTCGTAAGTAAAGAGTTTAAATAATAAAAATTACTAAATAAAGGGTAACCTTTTGTGGGATGACATAGAATATGGAAAATTCAAATATTTGAAAAACAAAGAACATTTTCGGGGTTTTTTTTGGAGACATTTTGTGAGGTTGGTTCGAAACAGTATACATTCCAAGTAATGACTCCACCTTAAACTACAGTGTCACATGATTTACTAAATGATACTTTTAGTCAAGCCCGATACGTATCTGCCTGGCTAATACAAACACGCATTTCATCTAGAATTGAACAGTACAAATAGTATCCTGTTGAATATACCTCGTGTAAATATTGCTATAATCTGTCCGCGTCGTTGTGAGTGTTCCCCTAGAGTTTTGGACGCAACCAATCATTCCTGAGAGGGATAAAGCTTTTATGAAAAGCTCTCAAAAGGTCTTGTCCCCAAAACTGTTGGCCATCCAATAATTAGATGTTTGTCAACATCATGTCATGTTTAAAGATAAATAAGTGCACCGAATGTGAAATATGGTGACATACAGTTATTGGTAAAATGCTAAACAAAGATGCGGCCCTAGAAAATAAGATGAAAGTGGGTATTTAAAAGCCCTGTTCAATAATCCATCTAAACAGTATGACTTTCAAAATAAATAATACAATTTTGATTTTTCGTAGACATGAGAAAAAATGATTAATAATAAAGTAACTATAGATTTTGTCTGACCATAATATCAATAACAAATCAATCCGCTAGTGATTGAACTACTGATTTGATGGGTCTTTTAAAATTTGCTTTAAATCCCTGTTCCTGATTGAATGAGATTACCTCTTTAAGAATGGATGGGGCACATATGAGTTGAATTTACTATAAGAGGCCCGGGGAGAAGTTGATTTAGATCATTCTCCCTTATTTTGCACACTCATTTTGTACCTAATAATTATCTAAATGAGCATTACATTTTGTCGTAACCCCGCCCAATTCTACGCATGGATAACTTCAGATAACAAGCTTATTTACCATAGAAAGTTTGGTCAAAACACCTGTGTCTTAAAACAATACCATGAACTGACATTCAATTTTATTACCACTTGATGTTAATTGCTGCTTGATTTATCCACTCAAGTAATGGGTGAAAATGTCGGATCGACAACATTGTACTTTTCGCTGGAACCTTTCACAAACAACCTTTTTCTTTTAACACTCTAAAAACACATCTGAATTAGATTAGGAAGAGATTTTTATTTTCATCTACGTGAAGAATAAAAGCTTAATATAATTTATCTAAACCAGAGCAATGTTTACAGTATCGATAAAATGTTCTTTTTTTACAACTCAATAACTTGTTTGAAATTGACATGCATTAATTCAATAGGGTCTTGAAAGTCTTATTTTTATCAATGTTTAAACATATAATTAAATCAGCTTCCTTTACATAAAAGTTCGCACCCCTTTATATTGAATTTGTACAATGAAAACACAGTTTTGTACGTCTTAAATTTGTTTACGAGAGATTTTGAAATTACGTTGTGGGTAGCATGTAACTTCGAGACTTATAAGTCCAATTCCATTATGACACTCTTTGGCTATGTCATCTCTCTCTGCAGATTCAACAATTATCAGTTTTACTTTACATTCAATGGTTTGTTGGGTAGACCAACGTTGGTAACCTCTGACATATACGGTAATTTATTGATCAAGACTCTTATTTCTGAAATGCACTTTGAGCTGCTATTTCTTCTCCAGACGGAGCAGAATTTCTCCCGCGATAATTGCCAAAAACGCAGAACAGCAGAGCAGTACCAATCTTCTTCCCAAAAACTTTGCAGTCGTCTCCTACTCCAAACAAATTCAGACCTTGTTTATATAATGATTTCATTCATAGATTTAAAAAAAATCCAGATATGAAACTTGTCTATTTGCACCCTAAAAATTGGGCTAAGCTAGGGGATTGCGCCACGCAGGCGCCATGCCTAGACCAACGCTGCGCAAGTGCGTGGTGACTCCGCCGTGCGATCTGTCGCCAAATTGTGCGTAAGCAAAGAACAACACTTTACTGGCTCGATAGCCGCATTCTCAGTCAAATTATCATTTAGTTGCCAGAGTACGATTTTATTTAGACTTGCTCCAAGTCTCAGTTGTTCTTTATTCTCAAGCTTGAACAGTTTTCTCTGAAAGGTTAATTCCCACTATCCATGCTTAAACAATAGGCCTAACTTACACCAAGGCCCGTATGGGCAACCTCGGCATAACCCCTCGCAAATTTGACAAGGTCAAAGAAGGTCTTCCTCAAAAGGTACAATAAAATCCACAAAAATGACTACCATTACCCAATCCCACCTCATCCCATATTTTTCAAGGCAATGAAATCATAAAAGTCAACAAATTGGAAATTAATGTTCCCTCCAATATGTTTACTGTTTGAAAATCTTACACTTCTAAAACAAAAATGTTTTCCTGATTGTGGATCTAATTACCAAACCCCTAATATTTCTAAAGAAGAATGAAAAACATCATAGCAAAAATCCAATGGAAATTGAAAATTCAGAACTTATTTTTACAGGATAACCATCCAGAAACATTGATTGCCCAGGCAAATTCCACAAATCTGTGTACAAACCACCAAGTTCGGTCAAGTTTATTAATTAGACCCCCTGCAGTTTTACCTTGGCCTGAGATAGCCCAAAGCCATTGAATCTAAGTGTCTATGATCTATATCATGTATATCAGTCAGATTCCAACACAGCAACTGAGACTTGTAAAGTTGCTAACAGGATGATGTAATAACACCACAGGGGCTCAGAGCTTTGGTCACTGTTTTGAGCAATTCAAGAAAGTGTATTGGACTGATCCACTATGTCATGGGCGTTTCAGTGAATAAATACAGTAAACTGGTAAAGAAAGTTAAGCCATAAATACTCACATATTTATCATTTATTTGCAGGCAAATTGTGATTTAATATTAGGAGCCCATGTTTGGTAAAATATCAAGAAAACTAATTGTTCTAAGCTAAATTTATAACTAGGCAACCTACCTGTTATGTTTTAAATTTACAACCACCCACAGCCAGACTGTTTCTATTGGCTGCCTCTTTTCTGGAGGCAAATGTCAACATTTTTTCATTGGAGAGAATAGAGCTGACGAAAGATCCACTTAGGAACTTAACAAGGCGTCCCTAGCAAACCAACATCAGAGGGAGGTATGCCATCAGGCTGTGCCATGAACATTGGGAGTAGGAATTATTAAAATAATACTTATACACAGATCATGTAGATTTTGACAGGAATATGGAAGTAGGTCCTCAGCCTGACGCCTTGGTCCCTAGCAAACCAACATCAGAGGGAGGTATGCCATCAGGCTGTGCCATGAACATTGGGAGTAGGAATTATTAAAATAATACTTATACACAGATCATGTAGATTTTGACAGGAATATGGAAGTAGGTCCACAGCCTGACGCCTTGGTGCAAGGCTAGATTTTATTAAGAAAATCCATAGTCCATGTTTTGCCGTATGTCATATCGGTCTACATTCCTTAGGGGTTTGCCGATGATGTATTGCATCTTGTTATAATATAATACTTAAATATAAAAAACACGCACACACATGTTGCGTGTAGGTTGGCGTATCATTCGCGTGAAGTATTATTTGCACTGAACGCGCAACCCAATCTCGGCACTCGGAGTTGTTTTTTGCGGAATACACCCGCCCCCTATTTTGAGCTCCATGACTGATGACACCATTACATGGGCTAGTATACAAAGTCCGGTATCTCCCTGTAGATCCATATATTTCTACAATACACAAATTTAAGCTAATAATATCAACACCAACATTTTTCTCAACCGGTTTAGTAGGAATATTGGTGTGCAGATCTTATTTTCTGGGTTGTACAGTAAACATATAAACAAGAGGTGACAACTCTTAACAAAACATACCGCAAGATGCAAATACTGTATTAGTGGTATTTTTCGCGCTAACTTTGTATCTGTCACAAAGGAAGTCTATACTCGGCCAATGTTCATGTGCACGAAAATAAAAACGCGCAAAATGGTCCAAAATCGGCTGTGCGCGAACATTACTGAGCACGAAAATATTGGCGTTTACAGTAAACGTACCACTGTATCCTCTAAACAAAGAAATGCTGAAATTGAAGACACATCTTTCCGTCTCAGTATTTATGGTAACCGTTAGCCATAAATTCAAAATAGGCACTGCCGTGGTGATTCAGCGCAATATCATGTCCGATTCGACCTTGGTATTGTAATTTCAACGTTTTGAATGATAATTGAAAGAACCAAACGGGATTCTCAAATCCCGCCCGAAACATTTTCGAGAACCCCGAGTCCTAAAATTCCATGAAATTTACAGTCTTAACCCTATAATAACAACAAAGTTGTCGTTGTCTAATCTTCGAAACTTTCAACTGTATTTTGAAAATCTTAAAGTGCATTACAAAGTTTGATCTACTTGTATACGCCTCCATTTGTTAGCTAAGGTAAAATTTAAAGTGCACTCCCTGTCACAGTGTTACAAAATATATCTACCTATGAGGTTAAAGTGTTGAGACTTATCAATTTATATTCATTGTACAAGTAAAATGTGTTGTTTTATTCACTCTTGGTGAATTATTGATGAAATAATGTCTACCATGTCTGTAGATTTGGGATTCACTTTTGTTTAAAAGAGAAAATAAAGGAAAGGGAAAAGTATGGTGGTAACACAATATACCTAGTTTGCAAAGTTGGAAAGAACGTTGACCTGTTTTAAAGAAAAAGATAAAATAAAGCCATAAGTCTATTGAAACACGTTGTAGAAAACAAAGTACATTGATGAACGTACAATAATGTACGAAATATTTGAAGAGTTTTTAGTTGTTGTTATTGTTGTTGTTTTGTTATTATTTTCAGCAACTGAAAAAAACACCTACTATAAAAAACCATTGAGCAAAAGTTACTTCATATGCATAAATGAGTATCAAGTACAAAAATATACTTCTAGCTCCTGGAAAAATAAACTAAATGAATAAAAATGATATTCCCAACACACATTGCATTAAAATTTTGACTTCTCTTAATGTATCATGCTTTTTAAATCAGATATATCATAAAAGCAATCAAGTAAAATTGAAGTCGACTTACGACTGAATACTCTCAATGTTGCATCCTAATACACTATATGGATATCATATGTTAAGAGTTGATTCCATTTTGTCATTTATAAAATGGTGCTGAAAGCTAGCTTCGTTTCTATATTAACAACTTGTCTTAGCTATCACGCAATAGCATATGTAATAATATACAAGGGAAAAGGAGGTATATAAAATTGAGCAGATACAGGTTTGCTCGCCGTTTTGACTTCTCGCTACTCCGAAAGTTCGCCAGTCCTCACGTGATATTCAATTGGAAAACTATTACAAAATATTCTTTCCAAAGCGTTGAAATTCTGATTATTTTTAACTTGAAATTCTGATTTATTTTTAACTTAAAAAGCTCGCTAATCCAAATCTTTATAAGGCTCGATATTTACATTTTTTTAAACAGCTGGCTAGTCCGAATTTGAAATAAGTATAATTGATGTATGCACAGTTTTGATATTTGGACCAGTGAGCTGGTTTATAGTTCTGATTAGAGAGCAACTTTTATTATAAGATTTGGACTACCGAGCTCTTCTAAAATTTCTAAAAACTACTGAGTCTACTTACAAAGTCGGACTAGCAATCTATTTTAATAGTCAGACAAGCAAGTTGGTTTTGAAATTTGGGCTAACATGCTATTTAAAATCACGTTTAGAGAAACTTCAAAACAAATCCGACTGGGGAGCCTTCGGACTATCGAACTCGGACTTCAAGGTGTCCTACTAGACGCTACCAATTTCTCCTTAATCCACTCACATGCTAGAAGGTTGTTTGTACAAATGTTTTTATAGTAAAGTGACCTATTTTGGGCTTTTGTGAATTCAAGGTAACGGCAAGTATCTGGTATTCAATGTGAAAGCATTTACTGTTTTCGTGCTTCGTACATCACTATTATATACGTGTCTGTTAACAGGTTGTCAATATGATGAATTCATTTGGTAAATTGCATTGAGATTTATTCTACCTTTCCGTCAAAATCGGTCGTTATGAGACAAGAAGGAGCACTTTGCATTAATATTTATTATATTGTTTAAAAGGTGCTATATTATTGTATTATTCGACACAGTGTAGTCTGCAACATTGTCATTAATAATTATAGCGACACAATTGTGAATAAAATATGAAATTGCCTCCTTGTTTGCTGTCTGTTATTGTACCATTTTGTTTGTTTGTTTGTTTGTTGAGTTGGTTGTTTGTTGTAATTGAGTTTTATATAGTGTAGCTTAGTAGGGTTTTGTTTGGACTCCAATAAATGATATTCTTGATTTTTAGAGGGTTGTTTTCCACGTATAAGTTTCCTACTTATTCTGCCGAAAAATGACTGATTTTGATTTGGCAAGTAATATTTGATTTCATTGTGGAATTATTGGTATCCATTTCAACATGTAATTCATTTGGAGTTCCGTTTTGAAATTGCGTTCCAAAATAAGGAGATATACTGCTCTGGGCAGCATATCTTAAATTACATTGATTTATGAACGGAGTGGATAAAAAATTATCCCCCCCCCCCAAAAAAAAAAAAAAAAAAAAACAGTCACACACATACACCACAACACTCACAAACACCCATTTCATATACACATGAAAAACATTCTGATAGTCTTCATTTTTTATCTGTAGCTCTTTTTATTTTTATTTTGTCCAGTTAAGATGCTTTAAAATCCGACGAAATAAGCGGAAAGTCGAAAATGTTTTTGGTTTTTGTTGTTGTTGTTGTTGAATAAATGGCCCCTAGAATGAAAAAATGATTGAGGTAAGGAAGATTTCTTAAAACACATTAAGAGATGTAATATAATTATTAAAGGTTATTTGGACATTTGTCATTATACTTTAATGTACTGTAGCAATTTTAAACAAATTTTAAATTGCGGTGCATGATTTTACTAGATATTCTGTGAACTGCCTTGATGTCGTAATGAAAAATAGTTATAAATCTTTGTAAAAGTCTCCCATTGACCTTATAGACTTTTTACTTTGTTAATATGCAGCTTGTTATGTCATTACTAGCTTACCTGTCCCACAAAGTAAAAACGCAGTATGTGCATTTATAAAACATAGCAGATACTTCCTTTCAACAACTCACTGTTTCTCCTTATACAGGAGTGTACCGTTGTTGATTTGTGATGAATCCACAGTTGATATTCAAATAAGCGCGTCACGCACGGCACAGCGCACACGGAGGTGTGTTTACGCAGCGCACATAAATCGGCGCACTGTTCATCGCGCGTCGGGAACTTGAGTACGTGCAAGGACTGGCGCTTGGGAACAGTTGAAAATGACAAGGTAACAATCATTTAAAAACTAGAATTTTGTTTCAGATTCTTCAAAGTATTTTTTATTGAGATGAGTATCTGTCAAATTGAAAACATTCAAAATTTAATTATACGTTTTCAGGATGATTTCCGTTGTTGAAAGGTATTCAAACATGCTACAGAGTTCATATTCATATTCATATTTATTGTTTCCATAAAAACGATACAGTAAAACACATCAAAACAATATAGTTACATATACAAAATCATTATGGAGGAATAAGAGTTGTTCATCGCTAATTAACAACTCTGCATCCGATGTGTCGGCGTATTTTTATCACACGCGGGTGGCTTTAAAGCCACCCTCGCGCGATAAAAAATACGCAGACGCATGGATGCATCGTTGTTGATTAGCGATGAACAATTCTGTAGCATGTTTGAATACCTAAATTAACATGCAATTTCACATCAATCCAATACCATGCATGCTAGGATGTTGTATTAACATAAAAGTTAATATTGTAGATACTACCATTTGTGAAGGATTTCTTCAAGGGAGAAGGACGTAGCTTGCAATATATCTACAGTGCATACTGCGTTTTTACTTTGTTGGCAGAATTATGTGTCAATATCTCCTTGCTAAACATATTTACCGACATGATTATAAAAAACGAGTTTAAATATCAAAGTACTACAAATAAATCAATCCAATAGACCTATTTATACTGTATATTTATTATTCTCAGGTCGCCACGTGGTTCCCCTTTGTTCTGCATAAGGACTTAATTGCTTTTATAATTACCTTAATTAAGATGTTAATAAAAGCAATTACATACATCGTTTACAGTGCTATACTAATACATGGTTTATGTTGTATTCATTTACCTAGCAATAACACGGCTAGCACATTACACTTATAGATGTTTAGAGAGGAGAAGAATTTTTCAATTGTCGAAGCTAAATTTCTCTTAAATTTTGAAGTTCTGTATTATTGTTCCAACTATATTGTTCCGTTTCTTCGTTTGGTTTTTGTTAGATCTGTATCAAGTGTAATACACAAACGTGTTACAAAAAAGCTATTAGATAGAAAAAAAAATGATTTTTTAATCTCAAGGTTTTGTATCCATTTAATATAACAGACTGATTTTTCTCCTCTCTTTTTCAGATTTTTTTGCGAATTCTATGCCGTAATTGTCGCAATATGTGGATACACCCGTAAGAACAGATGAAACAGACAGTAGATGGCAGAAAGGTCGATTAGGTTGCAAGATATCAGAGATAGATCTTCATTTTGAAGTAGTTAAAAGGACAGAAGTATCTTTTCTTCTATACAATAAACCGGATATATCCTCTATAATTTGTTTAGCTATAACTTAATTGCGACTTGTGGAGATTTCAGCACTATTTTTAAATGCAATGAAGACTTGTTTGTCATGAAAAAGTCTTAAATAAGAACTTGGCGGGTCTGACAAGCAATCTATTTATTAAATCAGGGATAATGTGAAAGCCACATTATGTTTCAATCAAATTGTTGAGCTGTTTACTACGCTATCCATTTCATCCAAAGACTTTATTATTTAAAACCATGGCGCGCCATCTATTGCCAGAACATTCCCTTTACATATTAAATCGTCTGTGGGTGAATTATGTAAACCGTCCCAGTATTGCATCTACATTTATACCACCACGTGCGTATTTAACTCAGGCAGACGACATACCTCGCCGCAACAAATGCACCCATTTTAAGAGGCAAAGTAAAACGACCGCATATGGAATCGCAGACGGTGAGACTAACCCAGGCGTTATGGGTGCGCGGGAAATCTGGCACATTCTTGCAGTGTTGTTCTGGATTCTTGTTTTGTCTTCAAACGTTTATGCCACATCTGCTTCACCAAGAACACGAAAGGTAGCCAGTATTGATGGCGATTTAATTCTTGGAGCCCTTTTCTCAGTTCACGAACAACCCTCCGAAAAAACACAGGCAATTGATCGCACATGTGGTGCTATTCGATATCAATATGGTATACAAAGAGTAGAAGTCATGCTACAAACTTTGGATAAAATTAATAACGACTCAAGTATATTACCTAATGTTAAACTTGGATGTGAAATTCGCGATTCATGTTGGTATTCTTCAGTAGCTCTGGAACAAACATTAGAGTTTATAAGTGATTCCATCGGATTAGAAAACCAGGATACCAACGGTGTCTTAGGCAGTGATCAATGTCGACCGCCTGAATCATCGATCAGGAAACCTATTGTTGGAGTCATTGGACCAGGATCCAGTTCTGTAGCTATTCAGGTACAGAATCTTCTCCAGTTGTTCACCATTCCACAGGTAGCATACTCAGCTACTAGCAAGGATTTAAGTGATAAGACTCTTTATGAGTATTTCCTTCGTGTATGTCCGTCGGATACATTGCAGGCTCAGGCGATGGTGGACATCGTTAGGAGATATAATTGGACCTATGTGTCAGCTGTTCATACTATCGGTAAGTGATTTTAAGTAAGAATGTATTGTGTGCATGTTCAAATACGCGTTATCTACTTTATTTTATTGAATTCTAAATATTTTTTTTTTGAAAGATTTATGCAGAACTGACTAGACAATTAATGTTCTTTCATAAGAAGTAGTATTTATTATATCAAACATATGTACATTCATTATTCTAGCACAATGTTAGCATATGAAAGTGGATGGTTGAAATGAAATTTAATTGACAATCTGCTTTCGAATATGTTTCATATCTGCACATACTTCATTTTTACTCTGTGTGTTTAAATTTTATCAACTTTTAACTTTACACGTAGTTATTAGAATCTTCATTTGAAGTAATACACAATATTTTATCGATGTAAAAATCTCGTTCTTATCTTTAACTTGTTATGATATCTTCTGCTCAATAAATTTAACTACCTCAAAGTAAAAACAATATTTACTGGTGCATATATCTTTTTTTATGAATGTATCCTATTAATTTTTAAAACACGCTCGATAAAAGGACATTAGGAAATGTGAACAAAATGTTAAAATGTTTGTTTGGTATATCATCTTGATTCTTATTTTAATTTTTCCCAAAAAATCACAAATCACAAAAATCGTGATAATAAAACAATCAACTAAATATTCAATATAAGCACAATAACAAATAAACAACCAATGCAATTATAATATCTATATATCAATACCCTATAGGGCTAAAAACAAAAAATGGTTTAAAAGTAAACTTGCACTTTTTAGAAACTGTTAGGGCAGTTTTTCTGGAGTTTCTTTTAAATATTTATATATACTGTTTCATTTTAATGAAGGTCTTCGTCCAAAAGAGGAATGTTCAAAATAGTTTATCATATATACAACTTTACACATTGATTAGAATAATCATTCACAGTGCTACTTAATATTTTATCGATGTAAAACTCTCTTTCTTATAACACTTTTGTGATATATTTTCTTGAATATATAACAACCTTAAAGTCATTAAAATAATTCCGGTGCATGTTTTTTCTTTTCTTTTTTGAGAATGTATCATATTGATTATTAAAACAGGCTCGATAAATACATTAGCCAAATGAAATATTTTTAAGTAAAATATCGAAAGCGAGAGTTTAAAGGAAGTATTTCTTAGGATGCCAAATACTGTACAAGGAATGCCCGTTGATCAAAACCTTAATTAAATGATAATTAATAATAAATTATATTTATTTTTGTCACATAAGGTAACACATGTATCCTATTTTGTTCTGTATTATTGTTCCAACTATATTGTTCCGTTTCTTCGTTTGGTTTTTGTTAGATCTGTATCAAGTGTAATACACAAACGTGTTACAAAAAAGGCACATAATTGATATGAATTGTCATTCCATTTTGCTTTCCATTAATTTCACCTTTTTTAAGTTTTTTAGCATTGCTTTTAATGTTGTGTACATGCATAATATATATAAGTTATATACTCGTATATATATATAAAAGACACATGAAATCGACGAAAAACTAAAGTTTCACTATATCTTGTATATATTAATCGTGTAAGCAGAATACGATTCGATTATCAAAGGTGGGTTTACAAAATCATAACCTAATTCTTATTCCAAACATACAAGTATTTTGAGAACAGTTACCAAATGTAAATGAACACTTTCTTTGCATTTATTTATTTATAAATGGTTAACCGTCAACAGTAAAGAAATATTTCTCAACATCGTCTGGTTTCTGTTAGTATTATGTTGTATATCGAAATAATTATAACCAAAATCATCCTAACACAAAATTCTGCCATCCAATAATATTGCTTATGATACATATTTACTGCTTCAAACCTGCGATATTTTGTAATTCCCAGATTCTGGCTGAGCTTAAGTGACAAGGAAAGAGATTATAAAACACCATATGATATAAATGCTACACACATATAAAATATGCAAAACATTTTCTTTTTAGCTCCTTAAGTTAATACCAAAATGCTGAAAACAGAAAGAACGTCTTTAATGTTGCATAATTTAAAAAAAAAAATTGATAGAACTTTTTGCATTAATGTGAAACATAATTAATTATTCATCAAGTGATGAATATTCAATAGAGCAGAGACAAGTATTTGAAGAAAACATATTAGGATAGAAAATATGATCATAAATTGATATTGGCAAACAGCAAAAGTAGTCATGTAGTAACACAATGAAAACAAGAGCTCACTTTGCGAAAATGTACTGCATGTCTAATATAGTTATACTTCACAATAATAATTGAGCACCATCTTTTTTGAGGTTATTGTTCAAAATTGGAGGTGTTTGTTTTGGACCAAAGTACTTTGCTGAGGGAGCGTAGGTCCCGAAGAAAAGTACCGAGGCACCAAACAAACACCAACGATTTCAAACAATGACCGAATCAAAAGATAGTGCAAAGTTATTATTGTCATTAATAGACATGTTTCGACATTTTAATGCCTTTTATGCGAGATTTTATAAAGAAATGTATTATACTTAGTTCTTTCTTATCCCTATAAGAGAATTTCGATCAGGCCAGGCATGACGATCATCGCGTAATATGAAAAACACGCGTATGTGTGGTACATACGCGCTTGATTGGCGTTTTATAAGAAAACGCATTCAGACATCACATACGAAGGTCATTATAAGAAGTCATTGTTACCTGATAATGACCGTGCAGTTGTTTGCGTAAAAGTAGAAATAATCTCATTAGATTGGATCGCGCTATTACGCAGGTTATTCATTTCTAATATAACTAATTAAAGAGAGATGTCTAGAAATCTAAGAGCTAGCCATTTTGAGACTCTTATTTCTTTACCTTCTTTATACCATATGTGGGCTGCCCTGGCAAAATGCACATTTTGAGTAAATGGCATCTTTTTTTGAAAAAGTCAAATTATGGTTTTTATGACATAAAACGCATCTATGCATGAGTGTTTACCCATAACTAAAGTTTGGAAAATCAAAATTGCCAGGAAGTGCAATTATTCATGGTTAATTGATTGCAGGTTGCTATAATACACTGTAGTAATCAGTATCTTAAAAAAACCGATTTGTACCTAATTTTAGTTGCAATACATTCAGTGGACTGCTTTGGATTTCTAAATGAAAAATGAAGAAACAGAGTGTGACATAGTATGTATCATTCAAAAGCTGAGATTATAGAGAAGTAAAATATGTCATAAACTCAATTTTGAAATTTGCGACTACATACCTGTCAAGTCTCTCGATTTAGGCGAGAGTCTCCCTATTTTTGATAGTCCATCCGCCCTCCCGATCAGGTTTTCATTTTAAGCCAAATCTCCCGCATTTTGAAAAATTCTACCACTTTGTTCCGCTATAGCGTGGAAATTCCCTATAAGTGGCAATGCGTATTGTTGTATTACAGAAAAAAATGGTAGAAACGTTTTAAAAACTGTATTTTGTATCCAATTTTGGTTCAGAAACTGAACTATGTGTCGTTATGAGTCGTATTTCAGCTAGTGAGACATTTTTAAAGCTATTCAAAAAATTTCGAATCGTATCTTTTTGGCCTCATATGTCAGATGTCCGTAAATGTTACTCTTTGTGGAAGTCTCCCGCGCCAGAATTTAAGAATTTTGACAGGTATGCGACTATCCGCTCATTTTGCCAGAGCATCCCTCATATTTGGTTTTGTGGCTTGATCTCCATCGCGGTTTATTCGCCGTCAAAATATGATGTACAAAACACTCAAAAACACTTGGTGTGCGATGTTGACAAATTGTGGTATACAAAACACTAAATCACTTCCGAGATCACAAGTTTTGCCTACTGCGCTTAATTATTTTAGCAATAAATTTTGAGGTTTTTAACAACCCCACACTGCAGCAATACTCTTATTCATGCGGGGTCATCTATGAGTTAAATCTCAATTCTAAGTCAAAAAATTTAGTCCGTTATGTTAGGTGAAAATAGGAGAAAGACAAGCATTGCTTTTTAGTCGTCTGATTGGGACAAAGACAGGTATCACACATTTAATTGTGTTTAATGTACCCCAAATTTATTTTTTGAATGACATTTAATAACAAATTCACAGTTCTAGTTGTGTAGGAATCTAGAAAGATACTATTAAAAGCTTATCCTTATTTGTCTATATGAGGGGTGCTCTGGCAAAAAGAAAGTCGCAAATTTCAAAGTTGAATTTATGCCATATTTTAATTTTCTATAATCTCAGCTTTTGAATGATGTATAATATGTGACACTTTCTTTCTTCATTTTTCATTTAGAGATCGAAATACCAAGCAGTCCACTGAATACATTGTAATAAAATTAGTTGCAAATCGCTTTCAAAGATACTGATAACTACAGTGTATAATAGAAACGTGCAATCAACTACCCGTGAATAATTGCATTTTCCGTCAAAGTTATTTAGGTAGAGGTACACACTAATACATGAATGCATTTTATGTCAAAAAACGAAATTTGACTTTTCAGCATATTTTTACTTCAGATGCAATTTATTCATGTAGATTTGGACTTTCCTCTCATATATACGAAGCCCACATAGACTATTCTAACACGTCTGTGCGAGGGGAGGGGTACACTCTTATAATTTTTAACCCTAACGCTCTATGAACTTGGTTTTGCTGCCAATGGGGAGGTATTGTCATCTCCATAAATGATACTAAGATTACTAAAATCGGTCATGGTGTTATTATAACATCATGAAGTACATGTATTTTTCGGCATTTGGAAATTAAGTTCCAAACACCGGATTTTCATCTGGTTTATTTTGTATATGATAAATAAAAAAAACTAATAATTCTAACACATTTGCAAGTCTAGGTTTCATATCGTGTTTATATATATTTCTTTTTTAAAATGGCGAATAAAGTTTCATGGGCCTCACCAGCACACCTCTTCGCCCTACTTGAACTTGTGGCAGCCTACCCCACTGAATTGTTGCTAAGTACACTAGGGTTAATGACCATCATATGTCTAGAGTGTCTAGAAAAATATTCTAAAGAGTAATCTGTTCAAGATAATTTTAAAGGGGATTGAATGTGCTTTTGCCTTGATTAATAATTTAAAATACATTTTAAAATTACCTCGACAGTTGTTCAGAACGGCAATAATAGAAAATTATCGATACAAGTTATTTTGAAGCAACGCTTCAGGGACATTCAAAATTATTATAAATCGAAGGATTTTTCTTTTCCCCTGTTGTTTGGTATTTATCATCAGCAGAAAGGTTGATCCATGTTGTTGCTTCGGGAAAGTTCAGTCGAATCAAATTTAAAGATTCTGTCTGAGTATGGAAGGCGGTATTTATATAGGGGTATTGTTTATTGCTCGAAGCTAATTGATATGAAGCGAATTGATTCATATTATTGAAGCAAAGTAATATAAAACAAAGACAATGAAAACAGAAATGAAAAATAGAATTATCTTAGTACCCTCGGGAATGTTAGAGATTATGGACGCGAAATATGTTGATGTTCCATTTATTTATATCTTTAGGTTATTATGCGTCTTGGTACGTTCCACTTTCTTTTTAAAAATTAAAAAAATAATATAGCATATATTATGTTTTTGGTTTTAATGATTCTCATATTTAAGATACATTAAGATATCACATATTGACATGAGTTTTAAACTGGGCAACCACACAACATACTTGACAGTCAGCAAAAAAATCACTGACCATCCAGGATTCGAACCTGGGATGATATCACATATGTTTGAAAAAGTATATTATATTATTTAAGAATATGACATAATTATGTTTGTGAGACATTTAGAAACAAAAAGCAAAATTTATTATGAAAAAAAAAAACCAAATCCAAACGCTGACAAAGTGTGCAAAGTATGCTTTAAATTTGCAAATCTGGTACGAATGTATTCATGTATGAATAGAGTTCATTGTTTCAACTAAAAAGATAAGTAAAATATATTCATATTTAAGATATATTAAGATATCACATATGTTTGAAAACGTATATTATATTATTTAAGAATAAGACATAATTATTTTTGTGAGATATTTTAAAAAACAAAAAGCAAAATTTATTATGAAAAACAAACCCAAATCCAAACTCTGATAAAGTGTTCAAAGTATGCTTTAAATTTGCAAATCTGGTACGAATTTATACATGTAAAAAAGAGTTCATTGTTTCAATAAAAAAACAATGAGTAAAATTCATATTTTAAGCAAAATATGCTCACATTTTAGTGACGTTTCGTCAGTGTTGAGAGATAAACAAAGTTGCCAGTCTGAAGAAGTCGCTAGAGTAGCGACGAAACGTCACTGAATGTTAAGTATATTTACTCGCCTTTTTTCGATTAGAAACAACGAACTGTTTCCATATATTCACTCAACAATCCAAATGAACTAATCTAAGGAAATGGTGCCAATTCTTATTTTTACAATTTTCTATAGTAAGGGAAAATATGCATAATATTTTGTTAATGAGAAGCACATTAAACATTAATAATCTAAAGTCTAGTTGAGTAAACTTCAAAAAAATTTAACATTTGAAAAATACATTACTGTACAGTTGTTTCAGCGTTTCCATATCTCAAAATCAAATTTTATTTATCTTTTACAAAACATGCTTTCAGGGCGTTGTGCTACTGATTTTGTATCTGATTAAATTATTTGTTCCAACCCAAGTGCATCATACCTTCAGGTATTAATAGATGAGTAGTTGTGGTTTCAGACATGTACTGTAGAATCGAAGTAGAATCCGTCCTTTTCAATCACCAACCCATGATTGGCAATATTCTACTTATCCTTTGCGCTTCAGAAAATTACGACCAGTTCCTTTGGATTCCATTTTTTTTTATAGCCGATTGATCAGGAAAAAAGAGACAACATTTAAACATTTAATTGAATCGTCCAAATATCTTGTTTAGTAGACTTGTGAACATTTAAAAATGAATATTTGAAAACGTTGTGGATTTTGCACTTAGACTTTTTAAGTTATTTTACAGACAGTATATTATTACACCTAAAGATGACTTATTTACTTGACTTCTGTCGAGTTTTTCATAATCTTAGTTGAAAATTGTTCTTGTATTAAATCCAATGTAAGGTACTCATTAGTGAGTACCAAATGTTTATATTGGATTTGATACAATAACTATTTTTAATAGAAATCTATTCTGTCTTGAATAGATATAACGCCGACATTATTGCCTACATTTATCTTATCTGCAATTTATGTGTTGTTCTCACAAATAATTAATATAAACATTTACCATTATATTCTTTTTTTAAGAATCACTTAATGAAAAGGAGATATATCGTTTGATGTTTTCAATAGATTTATAATGGGTAATTAACAAATATATTTGTAAAACTTGATACTTGTCTTGCTTAATTTAAAGTTATTGAAATCACTTATGCAGCGGCTGCTTGTAAACAATATAAGAAAAAAAAACTGCTATAAGTTCTTGAAATCACTTACGAAACGTCTGATTGTAGACAATAAAAACAATGTTCAGCGCTATCCCATTTCATATTGAAATCAATTTTATTATTTAGAAAATGTAATTGTAATACCTTACCTATTCACAGTATAATTTCAAAAACCGTAAGTACATTTGTTATTCCCTGTAGATTACTAAAACAAAATAGCTACATCAGAAGTTGATTTCATTAAAACACAAAACGACATCCATATGCAAATAATTTTATCGAGAATGTGTTTTATGGTCGCCTTGCCTTTTAGAAGAGACATTAAGATTTTGAAACTTAATTAGATATTGTATGTAAAGATAAACATTGACAGCTTTACTTTTGAATATTTCATTTTGATATTATTCAATTTTGGTTTAAGGTGACTATTTTTCTTAATTCATTTCACTAGTCAATACTTTTCTTATTAAAGTCGAAGTGGTTGTCACGCAATAGATGGTTAGATTATGTTGATATTTACCTAAACTGTATTTATAGTTTTCATTTTATAAATTTATCGTGATATACTCTGTGGATTGGAAAATTGATCTCTATTTAGTTAGTAATCTGATTTTTTTATTCGTTTGAAAACAAATTTTAGTTTAAACCGTACAAATGCTTAGAGGTAGGAAAAACATGTTAAAACGTGTTAAAGCAGATATATTAACGTTATATTTTTGGTATTGGCGCTTTAATATTGCCCCAAATGCTATTCACATTTCATTTTCAAAAGCATAAATTTATCGATGGAAGCTCTTTGACCCTCCCTACAGCATTACTTCAAGCACATTCAACAATATGGTAAATCTAGGTTTATCAGTACTCCAGGAATTCAACTTTAATCAAAAGTTAGCTAAAGGAAACCCAGCTAAGCTCAAATCTAGATATTCTCTCTCAATATCAAAGAATCAAAGGCAAGTCTTAGATAGTTATATCTCGACATGTGAGTACAAGAAAGTCGTATCTGCAATGGCTGCCTTATGTTGTATTTATCATCTCATCACTATAGAGTGTGGAAAATTTCCATGGCATATGTCAGTGGCTCCTGAAATGGTTCTTCAGGTGACTGTGTCACCTGAAGAACTATTTCAAGAACCACTGACCCAAGACTGGATATTATACAGTGGGGAATCCAAATTAATGTCAAATGGCAGCTATTGCAGATACGACTTTCTTGCACTCACATGACGATATCTCATTGATTGAAGCAAATTGATATTAAAGCGAATTAGATTTATGTTAAAACAAGGCAATATAAAACCAAAATACGAAAATGAAAAGAGAAAAGAAAGAAAAGAAAGTGCTGCTAGCGTCTGATAACTACTGAAAATGAAACAAAAATACTGTGTCTTGTCTAAGACATACGAATGTTGGATGCGTGGTGGCTATTGCGTACCTGGTTGCTCATAATATTTTCATATTCACTGTACACATGTAATATTGATGACCAGTACTAGCTGTTGATGACACATATCAGAGCAAATGACTTCTAAACTCTGACGTGATTCTGTAAATAGGAATAATATAATAAATAAAAAACAGAAATAAAAAGTTACAACAATTTGATAACAATTATTGGTCGTTTTTTTCAAGGACAAAGAAATTAAATTATGATAAATTATATTTGCACATTGGTATAGTATTTAGTGTTAGGTATTTAATGACATTTTTGTAATAAATAATATACCCTTGAGTTTATTCCTATCATGGTTTTGATGCTAACAACAACGTTCTGCCTGATTGCACTTAATCCGTAATATATGCTCAATACATGCTATCTAACGCTTTTGAAATAGCACAGTATATTCTTTCATTATCAACTTGCTAAGCGATTTCAAATACAAGTTTTAATATGGCTTATATATTTGACAGTTTCAGTCATCAAGAATCAAGTAAGCTATTAAAATGTGAAAATTATTCATATCGGGAAGTGATGCATTCTTAAATACATTTGACTTGTTCAAATGTTTCTTAAAATGAATATAATATTTATATAGACAACACAAAATAACTAAATTTTTTAAACAAACGTATTACCTTTTGTTTTTCACGTATCGTAACTAACATGTTAAAAATCAAAACTTAATAAAAATATTCGAATCTAAATTTCATAAATACATGCAATTTGTGTTATCTTAGCTTTATTTCTATAAACTTATCAAATGTTGGGTTATTAATGTTTGTTATTTGTATCAACCGCAATCTATATACATATCTTGAATTCAGGTACACATGGATGTTGGATTGGTGATACTATTATGAACATGTTGTAGGAAATGTTCTTTAGAGTCACGACACCTATTGGCAGCATTTTAACTTATCATACGCTTTGATTGGTTTTCGTTTTGATTTTATGATTAATTAATTTTTTAATTGAAAAAAACCAACCCATAACATTCTATGTCTAAGTTGTTTGGTCATCAACATTGGTTTATTCAAGGAGGCTCAGGCATCAAAATTTACTCTTTTAGTTTACTTGAACGTCTTCAATATAAGCATCGTTTATCAATACAACGTCATACTCTTTTTAAAACGTGTAAGACAATCAAAAAATGTAACATTACCAATCAAAATTATATAAATATTTTTTCATATTCATGACAATAAATTTAATCCTGAATTATATTTTAAAGCCGATATTTGTAGCTTAAATATCGAAATCCTAAAACATAAATATCTATATAAGGGAAAGGAGAAATATGCATCGTACGCTAGAACA